>VXAC01004695.1:222594-288586 GCA_013399225.1 Rhipidura dahli | reverse complement strand
AAAAAAAGACAGGTACTTCCTGAAATTTCTGAAATTTTTACTTCATAGATTCATCTTTGTTAACTCAGAAGTCACTGCTTTTCATTTTTCATTAAATAGAATAACATAATATTTGCAAACACTGTTTCTGTGTAACACAATTGGGTTTTTCAGACATAAGAAGGAGCATATAATCTCATGTCACTTTGGAACATAAAACTTCATTCACTCTTCAGCATGAATTGGGGCTTCTATAAAATTCAAAGCAGTTGTCCAGCAAGAACATAAAGACTTGAACATCTCAGATCAATTAAAAGGACTTCCAGTAAACACCTCAACCCTTTCAAAGTGGAAAATTTTGCCTTAAAAAATTTCAACTGAAGGTAAGAAAATTTTAACTATGATATTACCATACTCTTGATTTAGCTTCCTGCATAGAGTGTGTAGAGATTTCAAGGAGCCCATTTCTTATCTTTGAAGTGAAGTAGTAAAGGGGAACAACAATTACGGTGAGGAAGAAAAGGACTTGAGTTGTCAATACTATGTTGGCACAAGTATGTGGAAAAGCACATGCCCTTGACATGCTGTAACATGTACCATTGCCATGACTGATTTGTAAATACATTTAAAAGCACTCATTAATTATCAAGCTTTCCAGTAATTATCTAGGATTTCCAGTGTTAATAATATGCTGTGGAACTAGTACACCCACTAGCTCTACTCTTTTATAAAATCTAAGAAAACCCAAAAACGTGTAGGTATGGTTCTGAAGCGCAGCTTTTAAATGGCAATAATGAAAATAGAAGAAGTATCCAGGCATACATATAACCTGTTTTCTAAGCAAAACTGGCTGCTGTACCCTCACATACACACAAATAAGTTTTCATCCTGAATAAGCAGTGTGAATCCCCTACATGAGGTACATTCACAGCCCAGTTATTCAAGCACACAAAGTCTCAGCTGGACTATTGTTCCAACTGCAAGCCCCCACACTAAAAAATCCAGCACTTGGGTAAAATGTAACAAAGGAACTGAAAAAAGGTGAGGAGGATGTAATCTATAGCAAGCATTTAAAAGTGGGAACATTATTGTTTTCTTTATCAACACAAAAATAAAAGACACTAGATGATAATTCAAAGAAAATGACTGAAGGAAGCATAAGAAAAGCACACCATCAATGGAACACAGAAGTCACTGGCCTGATATTCTCAGCCCTGACATTTTGCCTGACATTTCTGAAACAACTTAAGCTTTCCTTCCACAGGAGTCGGGCATTTCCTTCCTTGCTTTAGTTCAAGGATGTTCCGAGATTCCCCGTGAACTGAACTTCTTTTTCTGGATGAGCAAGTCAGTCTCTGCAATTAGAACATTAGGAGTCTCTGGTCGAGAACAATTTACTGAATAAAGCTTAGTTTTTGCAAATTGCACATGCAAGATGTTGCACAGCCACCAGCCTCAATCAGATCAATGGACTGGAGAGTCATCAGCATTTTTTAGGAAGCACTCTGTAACAATTGGAGCATCGTTATCTGCCAGTACTGGGAGGGCAATATCAGAAGGCAGTATTAGAAGCTGAAACATGTATTTCCTCCAATACACTCCCTCCAGAAGTGCCTTCTGCAGTCTGGGACAAAGGACAGCCCCAAGGAAAGGAGAACCTGAAGCAGAAGTAGGTGAGATTGCTGTACGCTGCCTAAACATCCTGAGCAGTATTTGCCCATTTGTGCTTCTAATTGGTCTCACACTCAAATCACCACAGGCACGAGTCCTCAAATTAGCACCCACACCCAGCCAGAAATGCAGTGTATGGGCACAATTACAGTTAGAACAAGGAAGGTAATTCAGCTGCAAAAGTGCTCCTTCAAGCCTTAAATTATACTAAATATTGCTTAGTAAATTCTACTGCAGTTCAGCAGAAGCTAAAAATAAAGCAGCCCTTTCATCACTGAAATTTAAGGCCAAAGACTCTTTCTTGTACGTTATTTAAGACTGGATACATGAAAAAACGCATCAGCTTTTAGCTAAAGGGAAATCCATGTTTTCATATTTGGAACAGAAACAAGCTCACATCAAAATCTAGTCCAGTACACATTAGTGCCTCAGGTCTGTATCTGGATGTTTTATGGGCATTTCTTTAAAAATTAGTTTCTTTTATTCCCTCTGCTTTATTCCTTGTTTTTTCTTTTTTTTTTTTTTTTTCTTTTTTTTTCTGGCAGGATAAGGATTTCAACATGGGTTTAAATTCAGCATCACAAATGACAGATACAACACACATTTGAGTTAGAGGCAATTTATATTAAAATAATTACTAAAATTTTAAACCTCTCTCCTCTATAAATATTTTTAGTAAACTACAACCAGTAAATCTGCAATGATGTCTGTGTCACGAGGTCATCTCTTACAGCTCATTTACCTTCAAATAATGACAGAAACGATGAGGTTGGAAAGTATCCACCCAAGGTCATCTACTCCAACCCCCCTACTCAAGCAGGGTTCTCCAGAGCACATTACTCAGGATTGTGTCTAAACTGCTTTGGAAAATCTGTATTTTCAGATAAACTATTTTTAAAATTTGTTTTCATTAATCAGACAAAGCATTATTATTGTAATTTTCACTAAAATGCACTAATGTCTTTGCATTCACGCAGCAAACAAACCAAAAGGAGTGCAAAAGAAAAGCAGCATATTTTAATGGGCAAAATAAATGAATTCAGCAATCAATGTGTGTCTCTTCAACAAAATTCACGGTTGGGAAGGACATTTTACCTCTCTGCATTTCCCTGTACAACTCATAAAACAGGAGCAGTAATGTCTCTTCCATTCAGGAATTCTAAACCTCAATAATTGTTCTTTAAACATGTGACAACCAATAATTAAGCGTTCAACTTGTCAGAAAAATAACATGAAAAAGTCAATAAATGTCCAAATTAGGTTTTTTTTTTCTGTACTTGCAAAGCTTCCTAGATAAACGGTGTAGAAAATGCACATCAATTTGCTATGCAGGTTATCCATCAGCCTTTACAAGTTTGGCTTTTTTTAAGAGACTAAGAAATAATAATTCCAACAATTTAATTCTTCAGTGAACAAGCAGTAGGTGACTGGAGTCCTACTGTAAGACAGGGACTCTGGATATTGCAAAGTCATGTTTACCAAGTAAAAAGCAATTCACGTGAGGATACCTGCCTTCTTATCATGCCAAATTTTTGGGATATCAGTGCATTAGCTCAGCTGTGAGCTGGACTATCAGACACAGCTTAAGCAAAGCAGCTGTAAACATTTGTGTATGGGCAGATCCTGACACAGAACTGATACAAATTGATACACGCATAATCCAGTATTTCAAAAAACCCAAGTGATGATTCTGACGGTCAGAAAACTACTTTAACCATGAGAATTTGTCTCAGCCAGAGCAACACCATTGAAAGTGGAAATTTCCATGGCTCTGAGCAACTTTCCTGTGCCCAAAGCAACGAAATGAACAGAGCAAGAACTACTTCCAGCAGTGACAACTTTCTTTCCTGTTGAGATTCTAACTCTGAACACTACGCAGTGACTGTGGCACCTACCAGAACAGTGTGAGGGTCACTGGAAATGACCTCCCAGAAAATCTCCCTGCAGCTTTGCATGAACCCTGTCCCACGAGAGAATCATCAAGACTTTTGTGATGTTGCAGCAGATAATACAAAGACAATTGGACCTCAAGGTTTCTTTCAGTCTTTTCTCTTTACCCTAATTTCTCAAAACCACTGGATCCATCCCCTAATCAGATGGTGTGACTCCTTCAGCACTCTCAAAAACTGCTTATGAACTACCAAGAGCATCCCTTAAAGTCACAGAAAAAAACGGTATCATTAAGAGTTACACACTATGTCAGATAACTGACTAATGCATTTCTCACATATCAGGAACCTCTTAATAAAAACTCTAAAATGAGATTTGATCCTGTCATCTTCCTCACTGCACAGCACCATCTGAAAAATCTTTAACGTCTGCAATGTACAGGCTGTAACAATATAAGTACCCACACTTCATCCATCCAATTGTCTCTTTAAAGTTAAAGCACACAGAAAACATTCACTGCTTCCTCCCATTCTGGCAATTGCTGCTGTTTTTATTCTCTAGATTGGGACATGAATGAATACTTGCTGTTGTTGTAATTGCATTAGATGGACATGTTAAATCAGGTGATTCAGTCACTTCTCCCACTGCCAATTACAACAGGTGTCACAAAAGTTCTCCCCTTTTTTAATTTAAATGGCTGCATACCACCAACACACAAAGCAACTCCTTTGTCCTCACAAAGACTGAAGTCCTGAGACTATGGATCAAGAGTGAAGATCAGGAAATTATTCATATGGCACAGCTGATAGTAACAGTGGATTCAAATAGCACAATGTAATAGTTGATTTAAAAAAAAGCTGAGTTTCAGTAAAAATGAAGATCTCATTCTGTTGATTAATGTTTTGGGCCAGAATTTAAATGTGGAGAAAACTGTGCAGTTCAGGCCATGCTTCTTTTATTTAGTCCAGTATCTTGTTTCCCTTCCAAGCACAGAGACACTGTTCCCAAAAGTGCTGCAGACATACAGCACTTTGCAGCTGGTCTAAAGGGGAGATATTGTAAGGTATAACAGCACTGGGGCTTTCTGGCTTCATGTCACAGTTCCCAGGTTCTTTCAGGCCATCCTGTCAGAGCTCACTTACACTGTTACTTTATCTTAATACCTGTGTCAGCAAAAATCCGGCTGTCAGGCTGAATTTATTCAAAATTGTGTCCTCTGATCACAGAATCACAGTTCAGGTTGGAAAAGACCTCTGGAGACCACCCAGACCAACCTGGTCAAAGCAGTGTCAGCAGCTCAGGAGCAGCTTTTTGGGTATCTTCTTGGGGAAACAAACTCTCTGTGCAATCTGTTCCAGTGTCTGCCCACCCAACAGTAAATCTGTTGCTCAAAGTACTCAAGTGTTCAACACACAATGAAACCAAAGAACATAGCAATGAAAAATGAAAGATAGGGGTTTTTTTCATCTTAAGGCACGACAAGACATTTAGATATCTGTTCACAAGCTGATCCATGGTTCACAAGCATGACCCATGCCAGGAGAGGAACATCTTACAAAATCACAGCCCTTTCCTGCAAGATTCAGTTGTTCTTCTGTTGTGTGAGAGAACCATCAGGGAAGTTTTTATAACAGCTTCTATGAATGGCAGCTCCTATCTAATTTTTTTTTTTATTCTGTGAAGCTGAAGGAGCAATTGAGACAAAGTATTTTAATAAACATAAGTCCTGTAGAAACAAATCAGAAAGAACCTCACCCAAAAACAGGAGAGACATTAAAATTCAAGAAAGATCTCTGCTAGGATCACAGAGATTTCAAGTTAGAAATGAGTATAGATTTGTGTAGCTAAAAATTACTTTATCGAGATTTATGTTACAATTTGTAAGTCTCTTGCAGTATTTCTACATATGCTTTAGGATTTGTAAATCTATTACAGGATTTGCAATTCAACTTTTCATCTTACAAAGCAAATGAGAGATGTACCTAAATCTTACCTTAGAGCACTGATTCCTAAATCAGGGCTTCAGAGTTCACAATTACAGGTCCATTGGGTAAATCAGAGGATAAACCCAGACTCTAGAAACACAGACGTATTTTGTTTAAGAGGAAATTGCCAGAAACTATAAGAAATAAAACTGGAGCTGTAACTTCTGGAGAACATTGTTGACCAGACTACTGCTCCTGCCTAAGTCCTTTAAGCACAACTATTTACTAGACTTTGGTATGTTGTACTAAAACTCAAAGATTAATTAAAAAGCATGAGCGATGCCCAGCAGTTGTGACACCTACTTAAAATCCATGCATGTGTTTTTCATTTGTGTTCTGTTTTGGATTTTTTTTTTTTTTAATTTATTTATTAGACAGTAGTGAAAGCTTCACTTTTAGGCAGGACACTTCTTCCAGTATCTTGATGCTCAGAAAATAATTCTTTCACTTAAAAATCAGGCTTTGCAATGAAAAAAGAGGTAAGAGCATCTAACAACCTAAGATGATTCCAAAGTAAAATTAATCAAACATAGTAAGTTAGTTAGTACCTATATTTTTTGGTACTACTGAATTTCATGCCATCCACCACATCCCTTAAAAAAAAAAAAAAAAGGAAAAAAAAAAACCAAAAATACTTCTATGAAATGACTCAGATAACATTTATACAACTCTCCTTATGTGAGCCACATGATGTTAACTCAAGACATTTTCCACTCATGCTATCTTTGCAAAGCCTATATTCTCCTTCTGGGGAACTTTAGAAACATTTCTCAAGAAAGCCCATGCCAGGTGTTGTATCTCATTTTTCAGTGGATTAGCAGCATGTACCATTGCTGTCCCAGAGAAATATTTTGCCTCTGACCAGCAAAACTCAAAAGACAAATCTAATGCATCAGTTTTGGGAGGGAGCAGGGTAACCTAAAAGGGAATTAATTCTTAGTTTTACCTCACTTTTAGACAGAATTTACTACTCAAGTAAGCAAATTGTATTTTATACTATACAAAAATTACTACTAGCCAAGTTGTAACTGCAAAGGGCTTGGCAATGTGTGGTTCAGTTCTTCCAGAATGCAAAATACTGCTGAAAATCCCTTGTAGTCATGGATTAAACTAGGCTTGGCAGAAATCACACAGTGGACTAGCTGAAAGACCACTGATGCTTGGAAATCAAGAAAAAAGTCAACAAACCTAAGCATTTTAAAACATGAGTAAGCCAGCTGTTCTAAAATTAGTCTCTTTGTTAGGAGCATTACACCAGAAAGGGATAGACTGTCACCACGTGTCAGCTTTAGCTGACAGCTACTAGAAGAAAAAAAAAAAAATCCCTCCCAATTAGGCAGCACAAGCTGCTTAATTTGTTCATTATATACTTTGTAAAGGGTGGTCCCTATAGCACAATATTTTAAATAAATATGCAAATCATTATATTATTATTCTGAAAGATCTACAATTTCAACGGGGTTTTAAATAACCCAAGAGGCATCACTCTTTTTTTTTTTTTTTTTTATTACCTCAATAGAACCACCTGTCATCTATGCAGAATTACTATATAAGAAGTATTGGAAGTTACACATACTTTGTGCAAATGCTCTTCTTACTTGAAATCAAAACAGCTCTCAAAGTTTCAAAGGTTTATTAAAATCATTCTCATTACCTGGTTTTGCACCATATGAAAAACAGGTCAGAAAAACAAAAGCCTCTGCCAACAAACTGACTGTTTCTCACTCTGGCATTGTACCCACACACAGCAAATACTCACTGGCACCACTGCATACAGGACAATCCAGGAGCACTGAAGAAACCAGCGTGGAGAGCTGTGACTGCCTCCTTGTCAGACACACTCTCTCACTTCTATGAAATTCTCTTGTACTGCACAGCTCACCCTTGGCCATTTCTGAGTGTTTTTTTCCAGAACTATCCCCTTCCTGAAATGAAGCTCCATGTTTTCACCGAGCAAATATCACAGTATTTTAAATTGTTTCTACAGAGGAAAGACAAGAACATATTTGACTCAAACCTGATGCAGTCTCTTACAGGAAGGAGTCTCGCACTTTGCACCAGCAATAGTAAATTCATCTAAGGCCCCTTCCCCACACCCCCAGTTACACTGAGTGAACTTAGGCAACTTGTCTGCAGTGGTTCAGATCATCACACCTAAAAACCATCCAGGCAGAGGAAGCTCCACTCATCCATGGATCACTGCTGGACATGATTCCTCACTTCTTCCCCATCCAAATGAATTTTTCCAGGGCTACATTCTGCCATACCTAAGGACCCTTCATCACCCCAACTGCAGGTTGTGGTACTGAGCAGTGTAATGGAGGGGAAAAAAGAAATTAAGAGACCAATAGTGAGAGGAAGATGTAAATTTACTCATCAGGGCAAGCCCTGATGGCCTGGGAGCCCTGAGTGATAAGGAGCTCATGGATGTCACACTGAGGCCATAAAGACCTTAGAAAGTTTACAGTGCTGGGAAGAGATTCATGAGGACATGATGGAAGCAAATATCACTTCCACCACCTTCATTAAGGTGGATCTGGTATCAACCATTAGTTGCTGTGAAGGTTACAGAGCAAATAATCTTGGAAATAATTTCCAAAAATATGAGTCACAAGAAGATCACTGGGAGTGGTAGGAAGCTGACTAAGTGATTGGACTTATAAGGAGAATCTGAGAGACATGGAATTGTTTATTCTTGAGCAGAGACTTGTGGGGGATCTTATCCATGTGTGTAAATAACAGATGGGGGTGTGGAGGACTGGAGCCAGATTATTCTCCTGTGATGTTCAGGAAATGGAGGAGGGGCAACAGGCAGAAGGTGAAATACAGGAAATTCCCCTTAACTTAAAAAAAAAAAAAAAAAGAAAGCTATTTTATGGTGAGAGTAATCAAGGGCTCAGAGGTTGTACGCGTGCTTGGAGGTGCTCAAAACCCAGCTGGAAAATGACCCAGGAAACTTGCTCTAGGTGACTGCTTTGAGCAGCTGATTGGTCCTTCAGCAGTCTCCACAGGTCCCTTCTCAAGCTCCACAACTACTGTGTGATTCTTTTCTCCTGTGATCTCTTTACTGACATCAGGATCAGGGACATCCCAGGCACTCCAGGATCCACCCTACCTTGGAGCAGTGACATCGAAATCAACCTCCTCCTCCATCTGTTTAGATGGTTCTGACCACATTTGATGAAAATCCACTGTTCACCCTGCTGTCCCATAAGCTTCCTTCACCACTAATGATGTCCTTTGTTAACCAACTGCACCCTCACAAGAGACTCCTCTCTTTCCCACCCACTCCACCTCTTCCCAGCTCCCCTGGGCAGAGCATTTTTCTGTCTCTGAAGAAAAGGGAAAACACTGCAAGTCTTAAAAAAAAAAACAACAAAAACCAACAAAACCGTCTTTGAAAAGTACAAGAAGAATGCTTTGGAAAATTAGCCAAACCCAAACTGCAGTGAATTACTCAAGTCTTTTAGAGCTCTCTAGATCAATACCATATAATATTATAGTACACGTTTATGCAACGATGAAGTATTTTCCACATCTCCATTTCAAGATGATTAGGTTTTCTTCTGGGGGAGTTCCTACCTGTCTGAAAGTAGGAAGAGGTGCTATTATCTTTTTTATGCAGCTGCTGAGTATGGTAAAGCAGTGGGCTGGAACAGAGATCAAGTCAAATTAAAGATGGTTTGGTTTAGTCTGGCTTTCAGTATTCGAGCTGCACTAGGAAAAAATTCAATTATGAAACTAATTATATCTTTAATTGCTTAAACAATCAGCCAGCTGACTTTATGGTGTTCTTGCTACTGTGCAGGTGCACCTGCAGGTGTTGACTGCAATATGTAAGAGTTACATCATGGTATCCGAACATGAGCACAGCACTGGGAGGATAAAATACCACAATAATGCAGGCACTTAAAAATGTATGGGGTAGTTGGCCAAGCTTTATAAGGAAACACAGTTCCTTTATATATATATATATATATATATGTATGTAAAATCTGCTTTATCTTCCTATGAGAGGTATTTAACTTGCTTTACAATCATTCTGGTTCCGACATTTCTGCCCTTTGGACAGAATTATTGGTTGAATCTGAGCAGAGTTTGCACTTTGAGGCAGTTGTTTTCCTGGCAATTACAGTACCACCAATAATTATGCATAGAAAATAACCTAGCAGAAATGCCCGTCTTTCCCTCTGACAGGTCATCTTAGCAGCATGCTTGAGTAAAAGTCTTCTTCAAAAACTTGCTTTTTAAATACAAAATCAATTAGAAAAAGGCACGATTTACAGTGAACTGGGTTCAAAAGGTTCAAATTGTTCAACCACATAACTCTTTTATCTCTTCCCTATATTTCATCAAGTTTTACATAGAAAAATTCCATTTTTTAAAACATTTAAAACAGAAATTAACGTCTTCTCAAAGTCTCCTTTCTGCATACAAAACTAAATTAACACTTAATAAACCACTAAATTCAGCTGAAATTCACAAAAGCATTCTGCCAGCCAGCATTTCTTTTAAAGGAACTTAACCCTTCATTGAAAAATTAACAGCTTGTTTGAAATCTAAACTGTCTTAACAGTCTTATTTAGATGGAATCTTTTTAGAATGCACAATATATCACCTGCAACAGAAGAAGGTGATAATGAGACTCAACTATTAGAAAGAGAAGAAAAGAGTGCATGGGACACTGATGTTGTTTTACTGTAATACTAAAACAGGAGTTTTGGAGCGTAAAAAACCAAGAAAAAATACACTAATGCCAGAGAAGGGTGTTAAGTACCAAATAACTGGTCACAGAGCATGTGGTCCATAAAACTGGCCTCAAGCTGACAGTTCAGAGCCTTTTGGATTCTGAGAATGGATTGTTCTATATTGCAATGTGAATAAATGGACAACAATCCACCCCTCTGCCATTGCAAACCAAAGTAATTCCTTTCCTCATCCATACATAAATCCAGTAAAGTTTTTCCTCATATCCTGTCTTGGGACTCTGCCTCTTAATCCTATTTCTACACACAGCCAGAAGTCATCTATGGGAGTGCAAAGGTGTCCTCAAAAAACCTTCCCCAAGCCATAAAAAGGAGACTCCCATCCCAAATTTGTGCAAAGGCAACAGATTTCAACCAGACCCTGCAGGAGCAGATTCCAAGACACCAGCTGGATTCACTGCCATGCTGCTTTGTGAGCACACCATAAATTAACTCACTTGCACAAATTATGCTGGGCTCAAGTATGCCAGTAAAGTTATGGCAGGACTTGTTTCAATCATGATTGCACAAAAGATTTAAATATTCTGAATTCACTTGTGAGTTGGGTAGCTTCAAAAGTCTAATCTGGACTCCATTTAAAATGTTATTTTTGCTGGATGAGAGGAAAAGCAGCTTCACTGGAAAGCATTCTGTAGTGAGTCACAGCTGTTTAGTAGTAGTTTGAAACTGTCTGAAATGTCAAAAACATTGAGAAGTCCTCTGCAACTTATAAGGCATCAGGAAGAATTCAGTCATTATGTTTTCCACTGAGCTAATTTTGCAGCTTCGGAAGTGCTGAGTTGTTGTTTTCAAATAATCTGGTCTTCATCACTTGTACATTCCAGTTCTCGTATAAATTCAAATTCTTTAATAACTTTCTGTTTGAAACTGAGAAGTTTTGACCATATGTTTCATGATGGCATTTGCAAAAGTCAAATGATAAAAACATTGCTAGCAAGCTATTCCAGTACCATTGCCAGTGATTTCTCCTCTCTTCTTCTGCTACTCAAATTAATAAAATCACAATGTTTTCAATTAAAATTTGCTTCCAAGGAAAAATTATAGGCAGCTTAGTAGAAAATAAAGGGATATTTGACATACAATACAGAGGTCCACACACTCAAACATGCGATCCTAAAGTATCTTGATGGCCAAATAATTCTCTCAGTTTTAAACACATGTAAACCTAACTGAAAGCCAGACAGGAGGAAAAACTACAAGTAAAACCCACAAATCCAAAAACCTCAGAGCATGTAATTTGGTACTTGCATAGAAACTTACTTGTTTTATTGTATTCTGAAAAATCTCAAAAGGCAGATCATGAATTTAGATACCTCTTGAACCATTAGTGCTACAGATATTATTGAAAATCTGCTGAAATTATTACTTACTGCATTCACTTTTCAAAGGCCAGTACTTTCCAAAGATTTAGCTCAATATTGCATTAGCACTGATTTTTGTTCCTACAGAAAATAACACATTATATCAGATAGAGCAGTGTAATTGGTCTGATTAAAACTCAGTGGGTTTTTTATGGCAACCACTGAAATTATGTCGTAAGTCCAAAATGAAATGATCAAGGATACATGTAAACATATATACACACACACCTAAATTATAACATGAAACTTTAGCTTTTCTTTCTCCTCAGCTTCAGTCTGTCCTCAAGGAAAATCAAAGAACAGTACACAGAAGCTTGACTGTAGACAGTCATTTTACAACAAATTATCTTTGTATTTAATTTATCCAATGTTATTAGCAGAAAGCAAATCTTAATTTGAAAAAAAAAAAAAGAAAAGAAAAGAAAATAATGATTCCCAGAATCATTTCCACAGCTGCAGAAGCAAGCATAGAAAATATATTCTTGTGACTGTGTTTTGTTCTCAAAAAGAACAGACAAACCAGGGCTGAGGACATCTTGTAAGAAGTCATGATGATTTATAACAAACCATTTTAGAACATATGTTGCATATGCATGGTTAAAGCCATTACATTACACAGCGCTCCATTTTCCAGCTAACTTCTGCTCAGCTGGTGGCTTCAGAGGAGTAAAATACCATGAAGTGAAGGACACAAAGGACAAACTCAGATATTAAGCAGGGCACACCTAAACCCACAGAATCACAGGGCTGACTGAAAACAAAGCAGGCACTTCCATCCCAGCAAGCACCTACAGACCCACATTCCAAGCTGTGGCAGCAGCTCCCCGTGTTTGCTGCAGAAGAGCTCAGTTAAGGAATGGCCCATTTCTAAAGAGGTAAATGTCATGAGGTTTTTATGGGGCATATTTGGTGTTTAACTTTTGTTGAACAGACCATGGTGGGTAAACCTTGGCCAGCTTCCTGACACCTACCCAGCCATGCTCTCATTATCCCTATTCCACAGGGTAAGAGGGAAGTAAGATGGAAAAGATCCTTGATCAGGGTAAAGACAGAGAGATTACTCACCAATTACCACCATGGGCAAAACAGCAACTGCAGTTAAAATGGACTGGGATAGTGAGAAACAAAACCAAAAATATTAGAACAGAGCTGTCACCGCCCTTTTCCAGGCTTAGTTTCATTCCCCTGCCTGTCCAGCATCCTTATCCCTTCTTAAATACATTTTCAGAGGCATCACTGACTTTGCTGATGGTCTGAGCTGTGGCCTGGAGTGGATCAACACTTTGCCAATTCCTTGCCTTCCTCGTCCCTTCTGCTGAAATCAGATCCTATCACCAACGTTTGAGGAATGCTTATGTCAATTCTTCTGTCTGAATAATGTTCACTACTCAGAATTCATGGGACACTGTGTATTTCCTGTGTCACTGATTTTTTCACCCAAGTTCCTGTAATATGGCTCACATGATCAGCTGTTAACAATGACCTGAACCATGCATGACTTCCAAACAGACCCCTTTTTCTTATTGATATAACCTCTGCATAACAATTCCCTAAAACAACATCACACTTGAAACTCCAGCTGACACTGTAAGATTGTATTTTACAGCTGTTACATTTCAGCACTTTTAAGCCCACAGTATTTTCTATGATGCCATCTGAACTCTTCATGAAATAATTTCTATTCCCCCTCTGCACAGATAGGGATTCTATAATGAGGCACCTTATCTCATGGGCAGGGCTCTTAGTGCTTATCACAATGCCACTTTTCTATTTACATAGTAGGATTGACAAATAGATTCTATCCATATTTTTGTTTACTGAGCCATTTCCTGTGTGGAAACAAATTAGATTTGAAACAGCTCTGGAGTCTAGCAATGGAGAAATCTAATACGTGTCTGCCATACAAAGGTGGGTGAAAGGAAGTGCCACAGTCAAAAAGCCAAAATGGAAAGAGAAAAGTAGATGGGAAAGGCACTCAGGTTTTACACTATTCTCCTAAACTTTATTTTCAAGATAATTTTTGCCACTCAAGTCTCTTATTTCCCTCCCAAGCTTCTTAATACTGTATGTTAAATTCTTTGAGTTCCACCCCCTTGATCTATTTCATTTCAAAAGGAGAAACACAGAAGAAAGATTTCTAAAAATGAAGGACACTAGACTTTGGCAGTCAGAACCACAGACAGGTGCTCACAAAGGCTCATATGATTGTTTCAGGATTGATAAGAATTATGCTTGGAAGAGTCTTAAGAACAGAAGAACTAAATTATGAAACAGAGCTGCAGAAACTTTCACATAAGTACTTTTCAGTTCCCCTTCTCATCATTACTTTTTCCCCTTTGTTAAACAGAGATCAATAAAATCATTCTACTCGTAGGTAGTTGGCATCTCAAACCCATCCTCAAGCTACTTCTATACATTCAAGATGATTCATATGCAGAACTGCAGCATTTAATCTTCATGAAACAGAAAATGTGAGCTGAAACCTCAAGAGAACTCCAAAATTCTCTCTGAACTATTACATAAATCCCATTTTAAAATGTTGTCAACTTTGAGAAAAGATCTGTAAATTACACCATTTGCTGACGACTTTTTTTTCTAGGAAAAAACTGAAGCATTCCAGTACTCTGATACCACAGAGAAATTTGTTTTCAGACCACAAGAACATGAGAAACCCAAGCAGAAGCATGAAAATCTAATTTTCCTACCTTTTATTCACCAAGTAAAAGACTAGCTTTGGATCACTGATCTTACCAGGAGTTTCCCAGTAGTAGGGAGAATGCTGGTAGGAGCAGCCCTGAGACTGTGATAGTAACAGCTCTTCTGGCAAAGTGTGAAGTGCAGATGGTGTCAAAGATGTGCCAATAACTTAAGCAGGGGCTTCCAATAAAATCTCTTGTAGTGCTTATTGCACTTTGTGAATCAAAGTGAAAGGGGCAGCCCGGGCTCCTTGGCTCTTTCATTCCACACATAGGCAGTTTACCCCAGGGAAAAGCCGGCACTCTGGAAGAATTTGTGTCTGTCCCAGGCATGAGCTACCTCCAAGCAAGTCTCCAGAGAAGGAAAATCATCACCAGAAGCACAGAAATTACTTCCATCTGATCTACCTCCCAGTGACAGAGCCATTAAAAAAAAGGGTTTTCTCAGGTATTCCTTTTAGCTCCTTCCAGCTCATCATGGCATTCCATGATCAAAATATAAATGATCTTAAACATGGAAACCTGCTCCTGCTTATGGATGTTGCTCAGAGACTTAAAACCACAGACAAGCCACGCTAGGGCTTCCACCAGAAACCATCAATGCATTTGTAACACCATTGTCCATGAAATTAGGCTTCTCTTTCCCAAAGTGGAGATTTTAATGCACACTGCAGATGAGATAATTTACTGACAGAAAACTAACACATAAGGTTTAGACACTGAAGTGGCATCTTCATGTTGGTGTATCTGTTTTAATTAGCTCTACTTTTCATGTAGGGTAAATAAAACATTAAGGAGTCAGCCAGACAGAGACACCACAGACTGTTTTTCAAATAGCTCCATGAAATGAGCAAGAATAAAGCTTGAAGAGTGTTATATTTACCTCTGTAGCTCCCAGGGCACTTTTAAGAACACTGGGTCAGGTACACTGAGACACTGAGAAAATGTGCAATTTCTTTCCCACTGAGCTGTCAAGGCATTCATGCTGTGAATAGCTAACACCCTTCTTTGACAACCAGGCAAATATTTCTATTTTCTGCCATTCTAGGCATGAAGTATCTCCATGTTGCCTCAGTTGATTTAGTGCCAATTCAAGTCAAACTTTAGATGTCTGAGTCAGTAACCGGACAAAACATTCTTGATGAAGCCTTGCCACAAACTCATAGACTGCTGCTTAATACATTTCCAAATAGTTAGATAGTAAAAAGGGCTGTAAAGCTGAAAAAGCTGCAGAGAAGCAGAACACACGTTCACTGAACTGCCAGAATGGAGATTTAAGTAGCACATACAAGTCAAATATGCTGCTGGTTCTATTTATTGTTAACATTGCTTCAAAAAAACCCCACATAAAATTATGTAAGACAATGTGTTTCCTTGAGACTACGCTGTTCCTTGAAATCAATTCTGTATTTCCTATCTTTCAAAAATACATGTATTTAGAGAAGCATAATTAATAACCAAGTCTATCTGGGCAAGGCAAAATGAACTCATCCCATTCAAGCGACAATAACACACAGATGCTACAAACATTATTTTTTCTTAAAACTTTTAAAATATAAATGCCTAATTACATTTCACTTGCACCTACTGACCAAAATTTTTCATTTCTGATACTATGAAAGAGGAAGACAGGACTAATGGAGCAATTCTTTCACTGGGGACAGATCCTGTGGAAAATGTTCAGGAACCACTGGATCAGTACGTCACAGTTTTGGGGTTTGCTCATGAGATAAGAATAAGCATGTAGTAACAATGGTTCAGAGTGAGAACTCAAATACAAAACAGAATAAACTATTGAGAGTGCAGACTTTGTGCCAAGAGATTAAAGCACTTTTGGGACTGGATCCCATCATTTAAGCCAAGCTGCATTACACAGCGTTTTCTTCCTCAGAGCCTCTATTTCCAGCAGCATTTGGTTTGGTGCTTTAACTCTTGTACCTATAACCTGCAGAGAATTGAAATGACTCAGCCCTGACCAGTACTTACCAATACTGGCATAACCTGGCGTGGATGGATCTCCTCCACTGTTCAAGGAGACCATAAAAGCTTTATCAGCAAGGTCTGCAGCCTTTGGTAGGTCACAAGGATCAGTGTAAAGGAGAACACCACCAAACCCTGCATCTTCCAGCAGAGAAAGCTGAGGGAACAAAGCAACAGAGGTGAGCATTAACAACAACAATGTCAGAACACAAAGCTATTTATTAAATTACTACTGAAATAGAGGCTTTGCCATGCACCACATTCTCACCACACAAAGGTGCAGTGCCAATGAGCTTGTAGCACCTTAACAGGTGTTCACATGATACAAACACCACCTTGAAAATGCCTCAGTTTTGAAAATAATTTGGCCTCCCATATTTTCCATCTGTAAGATGTTCCTGCTTATTTTATCTCTTGAAGGACATAGCACATACTGGATGTTTGCATACACTGCTATCACTCTTGCACAGGGTTTCTGCACACAGTTACTCTTCAGTTAAGAGAGAAAACAGGAGTTTACAGAACATTAAAAGAATTAAATTAAATTAAAAACTCCTGTCTATCTTACCCAAATGTTGGGATCTGCCTCCTGTCAGACAAAAAGCTTTCATACTGGCTCATTAGAACATCAAAATTTGATTTGGAACTAGCAATTAAGAGTTTCCAGAAATCAACCAGATCTGGGACAGAATATCAGGCAAACTTCCCCAAAGTCAAGGGCAAAAGCATCCAAGTACCAGCAGCTTTTTTGACTGGAAAACCTCAGGTTTTTTCTTTCACACAGAACTGAAAAATAAGGGGATTTTATTCCAAAACAGAAGAAATCCAACGGTAATGTGGCAAATACTCCCATGAAATGAGATGACCTTTCTGTGTAATGCTCTGCATATTTGGAATTGACTGAAGACTACTCAGTGATACAAAGCTATATTAATTTTTCAGACAGAAGTAATTCAGGTATTTAAGGATTATCTTACTATTCACTGAGCTGCTCTACTGATGACTTTCCAAATGTCTCCAAATGGTCTGAAGAATGACTGCAGGTATATGATGTTTCTACACAACTCTGATTTCACAAGAAGCTGAGAACTTGTTACTACACCTCGGTTTCCCAGTTCAATTGTACTTCTCCTTCCATAATTTAGACCCTTCATTTTTTTTCCTGTGTATATATATATACATAATTTTCAATTTATCTCCTAGCTGCTGGTATTAAGGAATATTTATGCACAGTTCTTTGTGGCTTTACAAAGATGTAAATTACATGAATATATGGCGTTCAGTTTGAGCCTCATAAGCATTTAGTGCTCAGTTCTGCTTTACTTGACAGCTAAGACAGAAAAAAAATTAAAAATAGCAGCCTACTATTTGCCATAGTATAAAAATAGCAACCTGCTATTTGCCATTCCTGTAAGTAAATATATCTAATATTGTGATTTGCTAAGATTTTGAGACTTGTCTGAATTCAGATAAGCAGATGCAAGTTGAACCTCTGAGTCACTTAATGTTACCTATCTTACTCAAACAAGCAATCCACAGATGAAAAGGGATTCTTAGAGAGAACTCTGGTCAGATGAACAGGAGAGTGAGAGAAGGTGATTAGCTCAGATGCTTAAAAATGTATTACAGACCTTAAATGTAATGCAGGAACAGGGCTTTCCCAAATGGCAGGTTCATTTATTATTGTTTTGTTCTGTTTCCAATTCATTTTCTTATTCAGATATTCAGACAGGATTTGATTGCACAAAAAACAGGGTGGGAGAACCAGTGACACATCATCACTAAATGATGTAACAGGCAGGACCTAAAATAACAACTGCCTTTGCCTGCCTCCATATCCAGTGTATTTTTATTAATACCTGGTTTATTTAGTAGCACACAAGACAGGAAATACAGATTTTTTTTTTGTTTTGTTTTAAGAGAGTTTTAAAAACTTTTTACTTAAAAAACCCCAAAAAATCACTCTTAAATCCCTCAGTTTTACTGAGGAAAAGTAACCACACGTCTGTTGTTCACAAAGTGCAGCAACCACTGCTGCCATGGCTACAATCTCTACTAAGGAGTTGTGTCGCACATATGAAATTACAAAACAGCTTTCAGATTTCAGCTATAATTTATGCTTTTTAACTTTACAACAGTGACAGCACAACTATATCAACAATAAAGGTGTATTATTGATTCCATTTTCATCTTAAATAAGTCAACACTTTACCAGACATAAATTGTCCAAGCACAAAGAAGCCAAAGTAGGTTCTGCATTATTTTTTTACAAGGCAGAAGATTGTAGATTAATTCCTTCAGGTAAACCACTGCACATCTATTCAAATCAATGGATTATCTTAGATTGCAAAACCATCCAACAGCAAAATCTGCTCCTTATGATTTTGGATGTATGCACTGCCCCTCTCCCAAAGCCATAAACATCTCAGAACAAACTGGAAACAGCAGAACCCGTGATAAAAGAGATGCCAGTGCTCACTATTAACCCTTTAGTTATTTATGGCTGCTTAAGTCCTCAGTTTTAAGAGTTACTTTAAAAAATATAACTGTTTCAACTCAGTATATTAAATGACCCCATAAAGCATTCTGGACTCAATTTGATCTAATATGAGACACTTGCTGCTTTATCAAAGGCTCTGTCGTGTACCTGGAGACAGATTAGCCTTGTAAACTCCACACACCATCAGGCACCATTAAATTCCTTTTAAAGATGATAGGGCTGAAGCAGTGAAAAGACAGATTGCAACAATCTGCAGAACCAAGTTTGGCTCTAAGGGGAAAACTCAGCTGGTTGTCCATTTTAACTGCACCATCTCTGAGATGTGGCAGTGGAAACACACACCTTTTGCACTGACGCACAGGTAACAGAGACCAGGTCTCTGCTGCACGTTTCAGACAAGCTTCACTGTGGGACTTTGGCCAGGAACCTACTGAAAGTTATTGGGTCCAAAATAGGCAAGTTGAGCATGACTATTTGCTGGGGAGAAAGAGAAGCAACAAGAAACAGGGACCCACTACCTTTCATAGGTGGCTTTAATGTGTTTTAGCTTACCTGAGGCTGGTGTGAACTTGAATGAACACTTAAATGGGGGTTATATTAATGATCTGAACACAGGAACAAACCCAATATAGAGAACAGACTACAGCTTCTGTGAATCTTATAATGCAGAAGAGCTGCCCTTCAATGGCTGGTGATAGCAGGGAAGCAATGCAGCAGGTCTCAAGCTTTATTTGTTGTCTTTCACTTGAGAGCAAAGTCTGACTCTCTGAAGACTTTTCTCCTGGTCTCTTCTCCTCAGCTGAGACCATCCTTGTGCCTTGAAAACACCAAACAGCACAAGGCCAATCAGGTAAACAGCCTTCATTATTTTCCAGGGACTACACTGGACTGGTTACCTGCTCAGAGCCTCAGAAAATTAAAACACACTGAGGCATGGAGCTGTTCCAGCAGTATCCTGGCTTTCCAGCTGAAAATAAAGCGTGACTGCAGCAGCACTACTCTGATGTTCTGTGCATGGGAGCCACATCTGGGGTTGAGTTTAAGCTGTCATTTCATGGGCAGAGAGCAGAAAATCACATCACACTTTGGTCTCACCTGGATTAGAGCTACTATGAGTGCAGAGACAGCTAAGAAACAGTTTCCTACATTATTCTCTCACTGCATCTGAACAGCTTAGATCCTGTTTCTAGATTCTCTGATCCAGCAAGACCCTGATGGTTTAATTAAATAAGCATGGCATCTTTTTTTCCCCCTCCCTTTTGCTGATTCCCAGCAAGAGTTCTGCTTACAAATAATTTAGAAATTAGCAAGGTATGATCAACTGATGAGGGGCATCCCAACACAGTATGTTCCTAACAGTGATGGTTAACAATGCCTATGAATTCACCAGGAAAAAAAGAAAGAAAGATGATGCAGGTAACGGTGGATTTTATCAAAACCTAGTAATTGAATATTAAAATAGCTTCTCCTTATTAGCAATTCTTACCATATTTGCAAGTGGTCCCAAGATATGGATAAGCCTTCTGAGAACCCTGTCACGCCACTGTACAGACAGTTCTCCATCTCGTGGTGTTTACACTATCAGCAGTGCAGTTTGCTGGCTGTGCTTTATAAAGTGCAACACCAGCCCTATGACTGACAAATATTGCCTAAGTCCACTTTCTAAGATTGTCCATTTAAGTGTCTTGATCCACAGAAATGACTGAACCACTGATTAGCTGGCATAGAAAACTTATTTCAGAGGAGGAAGTATCTCAGTATATTCCCTGCAAGTTTAATGAAAATGGGGTATTGAGTAGACAAGAGGCAGGTGCTGTTAATACACCACTGAGAAGGCATTAATAAAAACTGGAGAGCTTAGCCTTAATGGAAGGGGGGAACACATGGAAGAAATCAAGAGACAGAGAGACAGATATAAAGGAATACAGAAACTTGTCCACAAACTAGACACCACAAAAATCCAACCTCAAGAAACAGAGCTGTGAAAAACCTGTTCACTAATCCATGGAACAGCCTGTTCTTTCATTGACTGATACATTATTTAAGATAAAGCAGTTCAGTACAAGATTTATTGGCTTGCAATTCTATACAGTAAGTGACTTTGCCATCATGGAAGGTTCCATTCTTACTCAAAACAAGTAGCACTAACTGTGTCTGGAAAGCTTGATTTAAATTACATCAATTTCCAAACATTTCACCACTTGTAGAGAGATTTTCAGCTTTTGATAAATCAAATTCTAGTGCTGAAAACAAAAGATCCAGATCTTTTAATATTACTACAGATTCCCTACTGTCACTAGAGTCACTACAAAGCCAGTGACATTTTCTTATTTGATCTAATTCTGCTTTCAACCCTTTTACATAAGGCTTCAGACTTTCAGTTCCTACATATGAGTGAATAAAACAATACAAATTAGCTGCACAATAGTATTTAAGAGTTCTATCTCATTCTGTATCTATACTGTGCTAGTATATTTTAGAAGTCTACATTTCAAAAAAGCTCTTTAAGCACACCTTAACATCTAAAGTCAAAAGTGCCTAAAAATGTAGTTCTCATCTTTAGAAGGCATTTATGTGAATGGATTTCACACTGTTGGAAGTGTGTATCCTGGCTGTATCCTCACTCCTGTACACAGATAATCACACTAACAGATATTATGAGGCTGCTCACTGAAACTACTCATTGGTTTTTGAAGGTTTTTCTGCATCAAAAATATGCAAAGTATTTTTGTCTGGCAAAGTAACAGAACTCTAAATAAAGAGATAAAACATGCTTTAGCTACAAGCAATTACTCAAGACTTAAGAAGTCAGGTTTTTTTCTTTTATGCGTAAAAGGGCAGTTGACACTACTTAAATCTCCTTAAAACTATACATGAAATTGCAAAAAATTGTATTTTACACAATGACTGCTATAGTGTTAATTATATCACAGCTCACCAGACAACAAAGGACTTTAAGTGTCAGCTACTGACAGCAAAGTTAGTATGGGATCATGCTGTTATTCTAACTTCCAACTCCTCCATACAACTTCAGGCCAAAACTCTTCCTCTTTCTGAAGGCAGATTCACATTTGCACTGTTTATTACAAGTCCATTCAGTGATACCAAAGCAAAACATGGATGTAGCACATATAGAAAAGAAGAAACAATTTCCTGTTTACATGTTGATTGTCTCTATGTAATTGTCATCCCCTTTTCTCTGTCCCTTCCAGGTAAACCACACAAAAATGCACTCAGGATTTTATATTCAAAGTCATAATACAAATAGAGCATGGAAACAAAAATAGTTTAAAGAAAAACTAATTAGTAAAAAAAAAAAAAAATTATACCGCTTACACAATAGTATTTAAGAGGAAGAAAGTATATCAAAAACACATGAAGAAAGACATGTATGTACCTAATATATATTATTCTGAGTAAAATAAAATATATTCATTTAAAAATAAATCTACTATTGTCATTACACTTCAGTGCAATGATCAGCATTAATTAGACAAATAACAGTAATCAGTTTTTAACTGCTGCATTTTTCAATTCATAATGCAATGTGCATAAGACATGGTCCATTACTCTGAGACACAGCTTTACTGGACAGGTTAACAGTTATTAATTACTATTTTCTACTGAAGTCCCAATGAAAATCATGATGCTCTGAAAGGATCTCCCATATCACTTGACTAACTGGCAGTACATAAAGTTACAAAGCAAGGGGAAAGTTACATTTAAACTGTTGGAAGATGTCAGTGACACAACATTTTTTTTTATTTCTGTAGCAGACTGTTTGGGTAGAAAAATAAGATTTAGATGCTGTGGGTGTAATCAGATGCTGCTGTTCTCTCAGTTACCTACTGTAAAACAGAGCACTTGGAAAGGGCTGTGGGAACACAAAACTCAAGATGGAAAAAACCCACTTAAATACAGATATCTTAATTTATATACCACCCTTTCAAATTGTATGTTTTTAACAGGTAAGGCTTGGTTTCACCTTGAATTTTTAATAACTGCACTTGATGTTTAATTGTGCTCCAACATTCCCCATCACAAAGATTGAGGAAGATCTGTGGCAGAGGAGTTCTGTGGCAGAGGAGTTCTGTGGCAGACCTCTGCAGAGGTTTTGGCCTTGGCTGAGGCTGTAAAAGAGGAGGAGGAGGAGGATGCAGCCAGTTTAATGGCTGCTGCATTAAAAACAAACACATCTTTCCATTCCAGTTCAAACACCGTCCTTGCCTGAGGAATGGCACCACTGTTATATTGGATAAACAGGGCTGGGAAAGGGATTAAGCTGCATAAAACTTCAAACAGCTATAAATGCATACAAGGTGGTCTCATAAATGACAGGCCATTGCCATAGAGGTCTCAGAAGGGGAAAAACGTATTGCAGTGGAATTTATCAGCTATTCCTGCCATACAGTGACATATACAGGAACAATACAACATCAGATAGTTGCTCTGTACCATGGCAAGACCTTAAGGCTTTGATGTTAACAGAAATGTTAACTTGAAGTGCATTTATTTTTGGGAAGAATCTGGCATGCATATCTAAGATTTTTAAAGACATTTTCTTTCATCATTTTCCAAATGAAAATTGCCATTCACCATTTTCGATTTTCAGAATTTTGGGTGGGTTTTTTTTTACATCTAAAAAATTATTTCTAGGGAAGGGAGGCTTTTCTTTTATATTTCCTGGATGTCCTAATGAATGTGGGAAGAAAAGCAGGAGGGAAGGGTAAGAAACTTTAGGCTGTTAATGACAAAAATCAGCATTTGAGCGATGGGGCTGCATGGCAGTGATGAGTAAGAGCTACTTTGTACATCAGTTTACCATCCATTGTACTTTTAAGCATATTCCTCTGTCAGGTAAGTGCTCTCCAAGGACAGCAGACTTCAATTAGCACTGGTCAGAAGTTTTGTTGTGTGCTAGTTTGACTGGAAATCTACGTGCTGACCTCTGGACAGATGTGCTGGTTGAGGAAAAACCTTTGGAGGCTTTTTCCCTCCACTCTCTCTAAACCAAAAAGCATCTTGTTCTAATTCTGTAATCCTTGCACAGAAAAAATTTTAACATCCTGGTCCTACATGTGGTGTTAAGCTTATCAAGAACTGAATGTTCTGTCCCATACTTTTCCCTGTTTGCTGCCTGCTCATCTTCTATGCAGTTTTATCAAAGAAAAGTAATTTGTTACACATCAGCAGTTTTTAAAAATGGAATTTTTCACAACAGGATATTTGGACAATTAAACACAAGCCAGATATACTGCCAGTTCCCTGAACTAGATTTTAGCAACTTTTAATACAAATTGAGTGCATATTTTATTGCCAGATCTTGCTTACCACTGCTAAGAAATTCACAATGTTCAATCTAATTAAAAATGAAATTGAACTACAATTCCCTGGAAACAAGGGCTGATTGGACTCAATAAGCTTTACTTAATTTATTTCAGAAACAAAATAATTGAATTGCTTACAGTCCAGAAAAAAAATGCTTCATTATTTGATGAGTATATAATACAAAGCCTTTCATATTGCTATTGCATTCCTACATCTTCAGGAAATACTACTCACTTCTACATAAGCATGTAGAGGAACACTGTGTGCATAATAAGTATCATTAAATATTCAGTAAACATTAAAAAGAAGCAGCCTGTATGAATGTCCAGATGAGCAACCTCAAGAAAGCCAATAGCATTTCCCTGTTCACACTGAAACTGTTGTTTCTGATTATGTTTATGGTTATTCCAGTCTATGCTTAGACTCTATTACAGAGAGAATAAAGCTGAAGATCTATCATACAAAAAACAATTACACAAAGATATAATTATAGTCTTGCTAAATCATCAAGACTGAACTGATTAGACCCTTTGTTGGATTTTATGCATTCTACCCAACTTTTAATCCGAAATCCACCCAACTGCCAACAGAGTCAGAGACGTGAGTAAAGTCTGCCAATGTCCCCTTACTCTTTTTTGTCATTTATTTGTTTTCCTACCACTAGAAAAATTCATTAAGATCAGCAGATCCAATTTTCAAACACTGTTCCCAGCTCAGGGCACTTCCCACCCAGAAAGCCGTGGTGTCAGGTCCCCCTCACCCTTCTGCACCTTGTGCAGGGCACAAAAATCACAGCAGTGTTCCCCTGGTGAGGCGGCTGCAGTTTCACTCTGCTCACCACAAACATTTAGGTGCTCCCAACCTCAGGGGGGCTTCAACTCTCTGCAGTCTTTTTCTTCTCACTCTTGACTGCAGCAGTGAGCTGCCAGCCAGAAGAAACTCCAGTCATGGCATCACAGAATGGTTTGGGTTGGAAGGGACCTGAAAGCTCATCTCATTGCAGCCCCCCTTGAATAATCAGCACAACTAAGGGAGTACATGAGCAGAGAGCAAGGGAAATACCTACTGGTATAAACATCCCTCACTGTGCCTCAGGTGCACTGTAAACTCATAACCTTTGATTCTTTCTGTGGTCTTTTCCCAACTAAAATGTAAATATCATTGGGGTACCTGGAATATATATTTTCCAGTACCAACACTGGAAGTTAGCAGTGTTGAAATACAAACAGCCCGAGCTATCTCCAAGATAAAAGTAGGATTATGACTTTCCTAGCTCCAAGAGTGCAGCTGTTGTATGGCATACACCAAGGCACCAGCAGATGTTCTCAGAACCCACACAGCAATCAGTCAGAGATTTTCAATTAAGGCACATTTGCTGCCCCAAGTAATTGCATATTAGCACAATTGTTAGATTGTTAAAACACAGCTGCCTTCACTGGACCTGTGCAAAACCAGTACCTATTCTCTTATTTTACTATTTTCACCATTATTATCCAATTATTAGCATTGAAAGATTTTGGTCTTTGTTTTGTCTTGTTGTTAAGTACAAAACACGCTCCCTGCTCAACTCTTTCCTCATCTATTACATTGAATCCAGGTTTCATGCTTTTAAAATAATGCCTTGAATGCAATATAACAGTCTCTTCTGAGGCTGAATAACATTGTTATGTATTTTTAAATTTACATTTTATTTAATTTTACGTTTCCAAGTAGAACATATAATGATATAGAGTGTGCTATACATAAGCCTCAGGCATATCTATATATCAAGTAGGAAAACTGAATATTATTAATTGGTTAATGAATATTTTAGTTTCATTTACAGAAAAGAGAAGTGTTTAACTACTTGGTTAGCATGCATTTAAGTAAATCAATACCCAGAATGAACTTATTTATCTTCCTTATTAGAAAAACAGTCACAAACCTGGAGTGATAAAAGAAATTATCGTAAAGAATGTGCCCCAGTGCATAAAGTCATTTCAGGAACTATAAATATTAAAGAAGTTATTACAAAACTTAGCAATAACAGTTCTTTATAAATTATCAGTACTGATTTCCTCTCCTAAGCTCCCTCAGAAATTCCAAAATTAAAAATTATGCTAGTCTTGATTTTGTTTCCTCACTGACATTTCAGAAACTAGGATTTTTTACAACAAGAACTTATTCGTGAACTGTGCTACACAGGACATATCATGAATGCATCTTTCATACTGAACATTAAGGTTTAGAGTCGAATATGTAATAAACTAAAGCACCACTCAATGTATAACTCTGGTACAGCAGAACTGTGGGCAATCTACACAAAAGATACAACAGCTGAAAAAGTCAACATGTGCAGCTTTTTTGTCTTCTGAGGTCCTTTCTTTTTCACTGCTTTCCACTCAGCACATCAGTAAAACAGAGCTCTGCCTCCTCCTGTGACCTACTAAATAGCCCATTTCACCAAAATGAAACAGTAGAAAGAGCCACATGAAGGAGGTCCAAGGTTGAAGTACTTGATGAGAACAGGGAAGGCAGCTGGATTAGTTTGGCAGCCACAAAGCACTAAAAAGTCATTCATTCACCAGCAGTTACAAAAAAAAAAAAAAAAAAAAAAAANAAAAAAAAGCCAAACCAACAAGCCCCAGCCCTTCTTCAGTAACACCACTCTACAATTAGTTAGTTCCAAAACATCAATCCAAAATTATGTCCTTCCCCTGAAAAATATAAAATGTGAAAAATAGGTCCAAGTTTCTGTCACAAAGATTTTTTTATGCAGTGATCAGGAATGAAAGACCCCAATACCTCAACAAGGTCATACCAAGGGTGGTTAAGAAAGATGTAGTAACACTCTTGCTCTTCTCCTCAACTAGGTCATTGACAGCACAGTATTTTTGCCTTTCTCTGACAATTTCTTGGGGAAGGAAAGACCAAACAAAAATATCTTTTGAAACCTGGTATGTTAAAAAAAAAAAACAGGTCACTCAAATGGGTCCACTGAAAAGATTTAGCACCACTTACAGCTCCTAGAACTCCACTAAACTTTCTAAATGACAAACAGAATACTGCAGTTATAAGATGAATGAAAAAGAAGTACAATAAAACTCATGATCAATCAACATCTGTTACACCACTGTACCTCCTAAGACAGAACTTACAGAAAAAATCTCTAAAGAATACACAACTTCACTCTGAGGGGGTGGAGGGCAGGGAACCAAAACCAACACAAAATGAAACAAATGCCAAACCTAAAAACCCAAATAAAAGCTCCATCTCAACACTAAGTTTTTTTTTCCTTCCCCCTCATAATAAATGGTAAAGCATTAGCAGAGTTTTATATGTGCTGTCCCAAATGTCCAATTCTGTATCAAGAAATGTTTAAGTATCTACATAGAAGACCTCATCACCAAAAGCTATTGCAGAGATAAACAGACTCAGAACTGAAATACCCCATTTCACAGAACAGTCAGGATTATAATTAAATTGCTCCAGACATATCCTCCACCTATGACTATCATTTTTAGGAAAGGGATACCAGGGGAAAAAATATTATTTCCTACTTGCTTTGCAACCCATCCTCTTCCCTTAAGCACAAGCTGTGCCAAGGAAGGATATCAGGCTGACAGAGGGCATTTCTCACATTATGTTTTCCCAGTCAAAGAAAGGAGGAGAGATTTTTCTGGTCAATAAGAACTTCTTGACAGAAGACTAAGCAGCTGATCAGTCTGGACGAGAGACTGACTGTGCACTTCACCATGACAGTCCATGGTGACAGGATGTCAACAATAAAGGTGCTGTGTGATGGCCGTGACCTTACTGCCATGTGAGAGTTTTACCTGATCAGACACCACCCGTGCCTGCTTTTACTAAAGGGGAATTGTTCTGTAAAATGCACTGTGCAACAAGTTAAGTACGTTTTTCATATTAAATAAAGTGAGTTTTAATGTGCTTAAACATTAGGTGGTGTTCTTCTATGCTCTTCTATGCTCACTGAATCAAGCTTATCTCTTTACTGAGAACTAAGATCTGTTGTATTAACAAGCTAATTTGGGTATGAACACCTAGGTCTTCTTGAAATTGAATAACATAGTTTTATTCTGTTTGTTAGTGAACAGAAAAAGGGAGAAATAGGCAATTTAAGCTACTCTTCCCCTGTTGCCACTGCTATCACCAAGTATTGAACAATTCTGCACAGTTGGCAGGTCAGAAGCAAATCTCAGTTTCTGAATTTTCTGTATGCCTTGAAATGACTTCAAAAAAGAAAACAAAAACAAAAACAAAAGAACCAAAAAAAACCCCATGATGAGAGACAATGTCAGATTTTGTCCTTGCAACTTGCAGTGAATCTGTACAGTGCTCCCATCAAAGTTCATCCAGTCAGGTATACTTGCAAACAATATAAATGTCTAAATTATCAGTTAAATTAAGAATTCATTAAAAATATTACATTTTTGTAAGATTCATTTTGCAGTTCCAAAGAGTTCAAATTTTTCAAAAAAAAAAAAAAGCACATGAAAAAAAGGCACACATGAAAACAAAAAGCATTTGTAAACAGACTCTATTGTATGTACACATGTCACAGCAAAATAGATTTCTGTGTATGATAGTTTCACATACTTTTTTTTTAATACTAATATCTTAACCTTTCCTAATTAGCTACTTTCTGATGAATCCCATTACTCCGAAAAGGAATGAAATTTAAATTAAATACTCTGTAATGAAAATCTCTGTACTTTCATCACACTGCTCCACGCTTCCAGCCCCACTTGGCTGAAGGCAAAAGTCATTTTTTAAAGATGCTTCCATTAATGTCAAGTGTGAAGCACTGTGCAAATAATATACTTACAGTCCTTGTAGGTATTTCAAACCAAGAAAGATAAATACATTCTGCTTTGAATAGGACTTTTCTTAGGCAGGAAGAGAAGGCCAGATTCCAGCCCTCTTAATGCATTCCAAATGCCTTCCTCGTATCTGCTTTTTAAGGAACACTGCAGCAGCACCTTACTGTAATTTCTACACAGATGCTCCAGACTAATTAATTTCTAGTCTGCCATAAAGATTTCTTCAGCCTGTAATCCCAGAATTGCCTGAACTAGCAGATTTGGGCTTGCCTTTTTTTCTTACACTCTCTAATACAGTAAACAGGAATGGGACATGCCCAGTTGGTGAAGTGGATTAAATGTTATCATTTTTCCTCTGAGATTACAGTGGAGGCCTGACTGAAATGAGTTGTCAGGTCAGTTCCGCAATGGACATTTTATAACATAAACCCATCACATATAACTGAATGCTGATATAAGAAGCAATGTAGTCAATTCCCACTCCAGGGAAAACCAAGATTGACTCAAAAGTGAAATATATGCTCCCACCTTATTGAAAGGGAGGTCTCTCTAGGTCACCTCAAGGTCACCTCTGAGGCTGTGTGATGAGAATTCTCATGTCTGCACAGTGACTGACAGTGGGAAAACATAAATAACAGGGTAAACTGTCAGTGCAGGCACTCCTCCAGCCTTCACAAAATGCAAACACACTGTCCTCCAGCTAAAATATTACCTGTATCTACACATAACTGAGCTGCCCTGACAGATCTCAGCCCATGCACATTCTGTGGTTATTCACAATTACAAGGCTTTCCTCAGCAGCTCTGGGAGACTTTCAGTTTGTTTTGTTAAGGTTTATTTACCTCATGAAAAACCTGATTTTTCAAGAAATCTGAAGTGTACAAGAGACGTGAAATTTGAAACAAATAATGAAAAATTGCACTAGTTATTATACAGCATTCTGATTCAATCAAGGAAAGTAGACCCCAACTTTGTTAAGTTGAGGTTCCAGTGACTGTGATCATATGACTTTTGTTTTCTCTCCCAATGACCATAAGGAACTTCAGGAAACTTTTTATTTGCAACAATCCTGATTGACTATATATATTGAAAAGCATCCCAATCAATGCTTAAAAAAAAAAAATAATCAATCACCTTGAATGATCACAACTCCAAATAGGGAGAATTGCTCTCAGAAAATTACTTAGAGTAAATTCAGTACTAAACACAAACAAAAGCACAAAGAAAAGCCCCAGAAACCAAATAACAAAAACCAAACTCACTTAAGAACATGAGAATGTAGCAGGATAACACATAAAGAAAGCTGCCATTTCGTCAGACCTCGATCAAGAGAAAACAACAGAATCCTAACTTTGTTGTGCATGTTGTTTGTGAATTACTCACTGAGACCTAAAAAGGAAATTAAAATGCCTGAGTTCTCATATTGAAATGCACAATCTTCTCCTGTTAAGTGAAAATATGTTCGCTGTGGAAGAACTGCCTTCTGCACAGAAGGTTAGTTTAATGTTTTGGCAATCGAAACAAAATATTCCAAGTGGTTATTGCTGTACTTGCAAAGAGGGTGCCAATTATATTTGTAATGATGGACTTGGTGTTTTTCTTTTCAAATTTATGCACAGGCATCAAGAGGCCCAAATGGCTAAAAGTGAAAGTTTGACTTTGGTGTTCTGCGGCATTATGCAGGCACAGAGAAAATTAAAAAAATATAATGCTAAAAGCCACCTCTTTCCTCTCCAGGGAAGACAAGCAGTTACATATTTTAACCATCTGTGCTCCACAAAATGCAGCTACAGACAATCTGAAAAGAGCAATTCAAATAATTTTAGGGAAAATAATGAAAACTTTCCATAGGCTGGGCATTATAGAATGTAAAACATGAACCCTGGTTCCATGGATGCAAGTGAGAAGGTTGGATCTCAGCATCCAGCAAGTCCATGTTTCTACTCAGAGTTCTGACCACACAGCAAATTACAGGTGTATTTGAAAGGGCAGAATTCAGATTTTCATGCATAAATCACTAGTGCTGGTTTTGTGAACCAAGTCTCACAGCTATCTCTAAAACCATGCAGAAGCAATACAAAATCAAACCAAGGTCTGGATGTGGCTGCCACAAGGCATGAAAATCATTTGTCAGTTGAGTAATCTGTGACATCCTGGTTTTCAAATAAAACACTGATTCTAGGAATAGAACTGTTTACTTCTATAATCTCTTAAAGCATGTTTAACATAAATACTTTATTCAAGAATAGTGACTTTTGATACCTTTCAACCCAGTTTCTCAGTTCACAGATGTATAAATAAACTGATTATTATGAAGTATTCTGAAATTAGGAGAAAAGACTATAAAGAGCATAAGATGTCAGAGAAGAATCATAACTTCTTAATAAAATAATAAACCACTACTATAGAACATGCCATACCCATGTCAAACCCACTAGAGAACGAGGGCAGTATTTATACGACGCTTGTTTCCTGAAGAAAGATGACCTTTTGCTCTGATCACTATTCCAGAAATTATAAGCAGGTGTCACAGTGCTGGCCTGTGCCTGTCCCCTGCAGAGCTGCTGGAGTGGGCAGTTCTGAGGATTTCTGGCATTGCTTCACCCAGTGCAGTGGCTGACACTTTGAAAGAACCAAAAGTCAGGTAGATCTGTTCAGGCAGGATGAGATTTTATCTATTCACACCTCATCACTACTCAAAGCTCCTGGATCTTCCATTTTCTTTACTTCCTTTCACAGCTGTTGTTGAAATGTGCTGGAAACATATGAGTCAGGAAAAGGACCAGATAATTCATCTGTCAATGGCTCTTTTGTGAAATCCAAGCTCAACTAATGTGAAAGACCAGCTCAATTAGCAGCTTGGGTAGGAGAAAAATGTTTATCAGTCCCTATATAAGTAACAAAAAAAATGGACCAAGACCACTAACAGAAGCATGACCAGTGCATCTGCAGGAAGAACAAATTGAAAAGGTTTAGATTTCATGAAGGAAAGACAAAGTGGTGTTTCCCATTGCCCTGCACACAAGGATGGATCATGTGTGGGTTTAGAGTACAAACTGAGGCAATGGGTATCTTTGCTCAGCTCTGCTTCAGAACAGTTGCCTCACAGAAAAGCCACATCATTGACTTTGCACCTTTCATCAGGACACAGCACTCACACGGTAAATTGGATGACTGCATTTACTACTCACTTTTTAAGGGCTTGATAAAATAGAAAATTATGCTTGAGTTTCACACCTCTAAAATTGGACAAGAGTTGCAGAAGACCCCACAATGAATTCTTTATGAGTCAGCCATTGTCCATGTTTGTATGGAAGCCACTTAGTGTCTCACTCAATTTTGCTGCACTGAAAGGAAGAGACCTCCTGTAATACTGGTCAGCCTTTCCCCTCAGGAAATAGCAATCCATTATGGGAGCTGGACTAATTTTTCACAGGATATATTCAACACATGTAGTAAATGTGCAAGTAAACAGCCAGTTGAGTATATGAATATTTAGAATCATTTTCCCAAGAGAAACACAAGCATTTAGGGTTACTGAAGAGATCAGGACTAAGCACTGAGTCAAATGGGTAAGAATTCAGCGTTTGATTCACCAGTAGGACTTCAGAAATTTCTGTATCAAAATAGAAGAGAAAGAGAGAATAAACTACAGCTGGGAACACAACTAAGTATGAAAAGCAGCAGCACCTTCTCAAAACATTCAGGGAAAGTTTTGTGGCAACAGAAATGCAGAATAATCGATACCTACTTCTGGTCATTAACTTACATTTCCCCTCGTTTACTCTGCTAATAGCCCATCTCTCCATCCATGCAAACAAATCCAGGGGTTTGTAAGCAAAAAGGAAATGAGTAATAACCAGAAGTTCTTTTACTGATGCAACCAAAATGTTAATTACTAGAGAATATTGACAAGTTGTGCTATAATTATGCTTCCTTCCAGACATCAATTGCTTTTCTCCTACCCCACCCCTTACATATTCTTCTTACTGCTTACAAGAGCAAATTACTTTTCCCCATTTATACTGTAAAAAGTGGAGTGAGAATTCCCTCTTTAATTTACTGCAGTGCACTTGACTAAGGGGATAAGAGAGCAAATTTTTGTCAACTATTTCATACTCACGTGGACAGATACAGATTGGATTTATAACTGCACTGGCACTGTTTCACATTTAGGTGGCACAGGTCACAGTACATCATCCTTCAAGTGCTGGATGAAGCTGAAGGAAAATTGACATGCTCAGCTAAAAATTATTCTGGATACTAACAGCCTTCTAGGAACTGAACACTGGAGCTCAGTGTGACCTGGTTCCAACCAGGAATACAAAACCACTGCTTGTGACTTTCTATTTGACTGCTTTTTTAGGCATCAGTTACAGACTTCTCAAGTCAGTAGGACTTCTTGATTTTCTTTCCCACAGTACCTCACACTGAGGGGAAAATGTATCACAATTGCTCCTTTCCTTCTTTTCCCCCCAGTTATCTTTTAAACTAAGTTTACCTAAAAAGAATTAAAATATGAGTTCATATTTTATTCATTTTGAGGATGAAGCATTAAGTGATACATCTGTGAAGATGAATTGGGTTTTTAACTCTGGCATGTTCCTCTGTGGGCTGGGGGTGCATTGCTTAGTGGACCCAACCCAGATCAGATTTATGATACAGAGGCAGGGTGTCTCCAGGCTTCTCTAATTAACTATTATGTTTTGTTCCCTCTGTTTAAAAAGAACAAGAAAGTATTGCTATCAGTCACAGCAGGAGGAATCTAACTGAGAACTGTGCCTACCAATCTCTCAAATTTCTCACTTTCTGATGCAGGAAGGCCAATGGTCTTCAAAACAAACACAAAATTTCTCAGTAATCACTAAAGATCAAAGCAGCTTGTGCATGACTCCATGAATCACTAAATCAAGAAGAGGCAAACAGGTGACTAAAAGAACCATTCAAAACACAGGACTGATGAGTGTGAAACTGCAATTCCATAAATACCTTTTTTTGGTACAGACTATTGTGCGTTTTTTTGAAGGCCTAGGTAGAATTTATGTAGGAAGTGGAGAAGAAATGCAAAGGGACCATTCTTGAGACTGTGTGATATCTCACAGATTAAAGAGGCTGTTTGAGGACAGGGAAGGTTAAGAACATGAGTACACTAAATCTAGTCTTTGGGGGAAGAGAAAAAGGATAAAGAATAAAAGCAACTAACCTGAAGGAGAGCATCTCTGATAAATTCAGGGGAGAAAAAGGCTAAGGAAAACAGACCACAAAGCAACTGCTAATTCCTGCAAGACAAAACAAGAACTAGCATACTCAGTACAAATAGCAAACTCTGAAATAACAATCAGAATGAATCAACCTGAATTCAGGTTGGACTATCAAGAGAAACTCTCAGGATTTTGGGAATCGAGATAAGATTTTAAGAGGATGGTAAGTTAGAGAAAACCTGAAAAACAGGATGCTATTCCAGTGGATGTTACTTGATAATCCCTCCAGACCCAGATCCCCAGGTGTGGTTTTACATGCCTCTATAATTTTTATTTATACTGCCCATATCTGTGGCTTGACTTTTCAAGAAGGGCTTTAGGAAGGGATATAATATCATTAAAAGTCCCACAGCACTCATGTGGGAAATGTGTGCATATAAAGACTTTAGGAGCCTTGGAAAAAATTCCACCGTCCAAAAAAAAGCCACAAAAAACCCCAACCAAAACTCCAGTGTCCTTAATAATGAAATGCATATAAAGTGTTTATGTTCCCTTAAAACATGGTTTTTATTTGTATATTTATGTGCACACACTGTATATACATATATAAACAGACATACATATATTTGTGTATCTCTAGGGAGGGAGGAGGGGATGGAAGGAAAGGGAGGTCCTCGTTAAATGTAGATTTACAATGTAAACTATAATCTTCACAATTGCATGTGCTAGCCATAAAAACTTCCAGAGGGAAGGAAATAAACAATGTAGACATTGTAGAAAAGTGAAATTACTTTTTCCAAAGTAAACTTATTTAAAACTATCAGAGTTATTAAACTGAAGCCTCTTTGCAAATTGCCTTTATTCTGGGAATCTTTAATATTTTCCATTTAGCAAATCCTTATCTATAAGGGCCTGCCAATAACCTCTGCATAAACATCCAAGCCTCCACATTCCTAAACTTTATGACAGTTACAAAGCAATTTTATGAATATTTATGAAGGCAGTAAATTATTAAAATAAATATAGATATTTACACAGTAGAACAACATCTTCATTTAATGGATGTGGAAAAAATGTTAATATATGAACATTTTTAAGATGAAGTGGTTTGGCCTTCAGGGCTTTTGTTACTCTATTAAAAGTTAATTTAGGACAAAAATTATGGCTTTTTCACAAACTGCAGCCCCTAAAGATTAAATCATGATCAAGACACACAACATTTTTCAAAAAATGAATCTGTTAATGGCATTTCCAGAGGCTGGATATGGAAACCACTGTGCAGTTCTCCCTAAAAAAAGCCTCCTCTGCCTTCTTTAACGTGCTCAGAGCAGTGGCACACACTCAGATGTGCCCTAGAGAGAGGAGCTGGGTGCTGTCAAGGTGCTTTTGCCAATCTTTCTGCCACCACCCATTTTATACTATCAGAATATGTTGTCTACAAACACAGTGGGCAACTCAAGGTGCTCTTTCTCAATGAGGTGTTCTAAACCACGAGTGATTTGCTTAATCACTGCTCATAAACTTCACCATCTTTCCCCAGCCACATTTATAGATCCTCCTGGTTCAAGGACATCAGGAGTCTGCTCTGACCTCCTGTGACTGGCTACTCGACCCCACCAGTGACCCCAACAACCCGAGTTCCATCAAAACACAAATTTTCCTTCTAGCCAGAACACCAGGAGACAGTCACTTTCAATCTCAAGGTGTGACAAAATAAGTGTCCTTTTCATGGCAATTCCCTCCAGAAGTTGTCCCTCACTTCTCTTCTACACTTTGTTTCATTTCAGCTCCCTGCTGAAGAAAATTTTTCTTCTTAATCCAGCCCCCTCTTCATTCAGCAACAATCCAGATTTTACAAGCATCTCAGATTAGTCACAAGATCCCTTCAGGAACTGCTATAACCGTTTGAATATTTTCCTTCTGTCAGTTTTCCAGCACTGAGAATTATTCTGGCTAACAAGACCAAAAGGACTTGGTTATGCCAAATTCCCTGTCACATGAGTGCTCCCTGGGTGCCTCACTGCTCAGCCCACTGCCTCAGTCTGTCTTGCTATAGGAAATTGCCACTCCAGGTGCTGAGTGCAGTAAATCCCTGAACCTTTCAGTTACATTTGAAAAGGATTCTGCCTTTGCAATACTGCTACTTCCTCCTTGAAGCATTCCTCCCATTCCTTTCCCCTACTTTTCATATTAATCTTACAACAGCTCTTGCTCACTAAGTGATCTGAGTGCTTTAACCATGATAAAAACCCCTTCTCAAACCCCTGATATACATATACAAATACATATATAGATACATATGTATGTAAGTATATACAAATACAGAGCAATTTTTAAAACAGCAATTTAAACTACTTGGTTTGTTATTTTGTTTTGGGGTTTTTTTTCCCCCACAGAGTTAATGCTCTTGTTGATACCCTGCTATAAAGGCAGGGTCCACGTTCTTTATAGCTGTAACTCATGACGTGGCTGAAGTAACACATTCTCTGTTTGGAAAGGTGCAGCTTAAGGGATGAAGATGTGTCTCTGTGATGCTGGACACGTGCCCACTGCCATGGCTGCTGTCCCTCTCACCCTGGCCAGAAGCCACGTTCTGATCCAGAGGAACAGAAATACAACACTCCCAGTGAAATCTGAAAATCATATCCAATTACAAAAATAACTCCAGGTCAGATTCCTGCAAATCTTGTTCTCACAAAGCAGCTTAAATTTATGAACCTTATGGAATTTAATCAGAATTACTCATGTTTAAGACTGAAGTGCATATTTTAACAGCACATTAACTTCAGGCTTTTCTGCATACTCCAAATTCCCTGTACATTCCAATTTCAAATTACTTCAAGCTCAAAACTCTGCTGCTTTCAGTTGTGTTTAAAGATATGAGAGATAGGCCCAGTCTGAAAGACTGAAAGTAGGAACTCCAACCTTAATCCTCTCCCAATTTTGTACCTTATCCAATCTCCATAAACTAAACCTCTACTGCAAAAATACTGTCATTTATACAATTATTTTTCAAAATATTCCTATTTCCATCACTTGGACTTATTTCTGTAAATTATCCCCTTGAACATGAAGCTCTTTTCTACCAGCACATCCTTTGTCTTAATGTGATGTAAGAACAAAAGAAATGTTGTTCAGTTTTCATGGTGATTTTTTTTCCATCAGCAGTACTTTATTATTTTATTCAGGTTTTTTTCCAATGGACTCAGTATGGAGAGAGAGAACAGTCAAATTTTTTAAAAAAGGTAAATTAAATACACAAAAGGGGAAAATAGGAAAAAAAAAACACATGAAAAACATCAGTAAAGAGAGAGAGAAAAACAAAAAGCAGACCTGTGTGAAGGAGATACAACTGAAAAACAGAGACGTAATTAGAAACTATTATGAAGATGAAACCTCAGTGCAGGGTCTGTAATAATAAGATTCAAATCCAGAGTGAGATACTTGTATAATATAAAGTAATAACAATGAAAAATTAAAGGAAATTAACACATGAAAAATACAAGCTAAATACAAAAATTGGAAAGAAACCCACTAATTTATATGTATATATAGCCACAGCTCACTTATGAACTAGTGCTCTGTTTTAATGTGATGTAAAACCAAGCACATGGAAGGCAGAGATAAGGAAAATATAGGAAGAGGGCAGTATCTGCTGGAACAGGAATGTGAGACTCAGTGAGTACAGACACATAAACATTAGGGGAGGAAAGATAGAAAAAGTGGATTCAGCAGAGAGATACTGGGCCCATTTAAACCAGCCTGACTTGCAGTTTAAGGTTATATTTCATATCAAACATTCCTTAGGAAAGGCGAATCTACTTCTGATAATATTTCTACACCTTTTACGATACTTATGAGCAAAGTAAAGCTTACAATTATTTCACTGCCAAAAAGACACAAATACATATATATATATAGAAAATATAAATATATATATGTAGACTATATATAAATATAGAATATATATATATATATCACATTCTAAGAAAGGGTCATTTTCAGCCTCAACAAAAAGGGCAAACTTTTTACCTGTGTGAGGAGAACACAAAAAGTAGGTTTGGGTGGTTGTAATTGTAGCTCAGACCCTGAGCACACATTTGGTGTCAGTCTCCTGATCATGCTACACACTTTGGTTTGTGCTGTATAACAGACTCTGAACATGCAAAATTGATTCTTTTAGGGCACCAGAAATGTAGTTAATACACCTCAGCCATTAAATAGCCCATATCTGGGACCAGGCTACAGCCAACCCACACAAAAAGCTCCAGAGATGCTCCTCATCCTCAGCACCTCTTGCTTTCCCCTACTCCTTCAGGCTGCTCAACTCAGTAATTCAGACACAGTGAGTGTTCACAGGAACACAAATTGGTTAAAAGTCCATCTCACAGACAGTGCTGTTACAGCAAACTTTATATCTTTATCAAATCCCTACTTTATGAGCCCTGATTGCTGTTTCATTGGCTTTGTCAGCAGTGAAATGCAGGATCAGATCTATTGCTGGAAATGATGGGCAACAACCGAGTCCCAGCAATGACAACTGACCTTTCATAGGCATAATTGAATTGCATCTAAATAATTTAAATAAACAGCTAAAGCCACTCAGCTGAAAATGGCATTTTTATTGAGACAAATCTTATTCCTATAGAAAAAACGTTAAGTGGTTGTTTTCTGAATCTGTGTGAAAGTCCCAGCTGGGTTTTCTACGGCCAACAGAGCCGGTCCTGATTCACTTAATTGCAAGATCTGGAGTCACTGCTCTTTTATAATTGCTTTTGTGAATTGGGAATGAATTGTTTAAGCATTTACTGAGCTACTATACTTTCTGTATTTTCTGAAAGTCAAACCAGCATTTTGGTTTATAAGATACCTGCAACAGAAGGCAGTTACTGGACATTTAGAGTTCAAATGTGGTTTATATGTTGAGTCTATTATGTTCAATGTAAAAGTGGATTAGTGGGCTTCTGCTCTGTGCTCTCTGCCAGGGCTGGAGCTAGAGAAGATGGATACACATGCACCCCTGCACACCCTCCCCAGACACAATCCCTTCTGCTTTATTGTTTCTTTCAGCGACGCCTTTTTTTGTCAAAAGGCTTCTAGCACACCCAGGGAAAATAGGGTGGAGTACCGGGCTGCAAGATATGCAGCAAAATAAACAACACACAAAAGGCACTGCAGAGCAAAGTGGGAAGTCTTGAGGAACAATACGAATGCCAAAAAGTCCTGACTTATTGGGGGAAAATAGGAAACTCTTTGTTTTGGTATTTGAAAGTGAAACCCCCCCCCCAAAAACCCAACAAATGAATAAATCAGCTGATGTGTAACCAACCTTGTAAAGCAAAGGTGATTGTCCAAGCTTCAAAAGTGCAATTTTTTTGGTCACGTTTGTGGTGGCTTGAATCTGGATCAGGTCTTCCATGGTCCCATACTGGACATCAACAAGCTCTGCCTGCAAAGAGGAGACATAGTTCAGGCTACACCTACAAACACACATCACTGAGGGTGCTCCTTGCAGGGAAACAAAGTTTTTTGCATAAGCACAAGCACCTGAGCAGAGTCCTGCAATTGCCTTACCCCAACTTCTAATCAGTAATATCTGTAATAGCAAAGACCTTGAAAGTTCAATCTGACAGATAATATTTTTGCAGTTTAAATTCACAATTCATCACCTGTGATAAACTCCCTTTTTTTTTTTTTTTTTTTTTTTCCTAGTGGTTATAAGTGAGGCTGATTCTGATGAGAATTTCCCCTCATTAGCTGTAAGAATTTATTTAAAACTTAAGGGACACTAATTCACTTCGGTTAAGTTTCCTGACATGAATCAAACTCTTGTAAAGTATTTTAGGAAGTGAGTGATTACACTGGTCACTTCTGAAAACACACAGGGTTTTTTTGTGGTCCCACATGACTCCTGAGCAACCTTACCCAACTGTTGAAGTATTTGTTTTTACCCCATCAGTTACCCAAGCATTGTACCACAGTGGTAACAGACTATGTACATGCTCTGATGTGTACACTTTTCTCTTAATCCATATTTTTGAATTATTTGGAGTTACTTCAAACTAAAAGTGTTTAGAGCAGGAAGATCTTAAGCTCTTCAGTTAGGACTCTGTGAGAAAATATAGTACAAGCTCTAAGTTATTATTAAATGTCAAGCACTGGTGATGATGGAAAAATTTTTCAAAATGCGTTTTCAAGGATTTTTAAAAATATATAATTTAAGAATAACCAAGAACATTTTTCTCACATGTTCATAGCAGTAAATTCTGGTGAAAACAAGCAAGAGGATAATCAGTCTTGTACATTACTATTTTAGAATGTTATGAAGCTCTCAGGACATCATTGAGGACATTCTGGAACCTCTAAATCCCTTCACAGTGCTCACATAAAAAGACAAGTACAAGCAGACACAAAAATATTACATCAGTGTTTAAAAATTAAAGTAAGAGGAGCAGTACAACATGGAAAAGTTTCTTTTTCAGTACAGTTTTGTAATTGAAGTATGGATTCATTGCCAAAGGCAACAGTTCTGATTTGGAGTATCCCTACACAAACTGTTTAAATTCTAGCAACAGTTCTTCTGGATGTGTAGGATGTGTGAAATTTTAGTAGATTCCTGAACACGGGTATTTTAGGAAAGTATTTACCCTTAAAAAAACTGGATCTGTGTGAGTTTGCATCTCAACATTCAAGCTGAAACCATACAAAAACTTTGCCAAGATTTCTGTCTTATTAAATTCTTCTAAATTCTTCAGATAAGTTTCCAAGTCTTTAACATGTCATCAGTGCTGTACAAACCAAGTATTTGGAAAGGCCAGCCAAAGATATAAGACACTTTTGAATGGGCAAACATCACATTTAATACCAAATAATGAAATGTAGAACAGGAAAGTTTGCACTTCATACTGTGTCTTCTGAAATATATGGGGCTTTTGATATCTAAAGGATAGAAAACTATTTAGTCAATGTAATTTTTTTCCTGTCTGACCACAGTATTCGAAAAGTAGGATAAAAGCAAGTGAAGATTTCATACTAGGCAAAGGTATTTTATGTTTTACCTACTATCATGCCCCCAGTTTTAAAGAATTAACCTCAGATAAGGAAAGGGTATTAACCAGGGTACTTCTTGAAGTTCACAAAAATTTTACCTCCTTCTGTAGGTCTCACATTTATTTTAATTTGTACCTACACCTATGCCATTAGATACAGTAATTATTAGTGTCTCAGAAACCTCATGTCTTGAGAGGTTATGGGAGGTCATATCCAGGTTCATTTCTAGGGATACCTTTTGATTCCTTTGGACCCAATGCCTTCCCTACCTATCCTCCCAAAGCAAAAACCAGAGCTTTCATCATTTGTAAGACAAAAAGCACACTGACTTTTCCTGAGGCAAAAATCAATACCCAAATATGTGAGATAAGGAAGTATCAGAGCATCTGCTTCTCCAGGATGCCTGAGTGGAAAGGAGCTCCCTGCCCATCCACATTCATGTGCTGCCTCTCTGCACATCCCTTTCGCTCGCTGCTTCTCCAGGGTGCTATCCACTGCTCTGTAAACAACAAAACTACACGTTTGCACAATTATTAATGCATTTAGCAACTGCCCTTGGATGTTCTTAGTTAATTTATGGATGCAAACTGCATCTTCAAGAGCGGCCCACTGGTCTTTCCCAGGCAACACGTGCTCAACAAGAGAGAGGCAGAACAGGAGGCCCTGCAAAATCACAGCTCATTTTTTAATTATGTGGAAACCAGAAGTTGACTCCCTGCTGCCCCAAACACTCTGCAAACCATGTGCTTTGCTTCAAATTTTAAAAGCAAGCCCCAATGCCAAAGCTCTTAAATGCATTCATATATTGAGAGTTCATGTAAGAAGTCACTGCATAGTGAAGCAGCTGGGCATAATGTGACAGAGTTTCATGTGCTCTCACCACACAACTTCCACATGGAATTTGGATGTGTCAGAGCTCAAAGGTTATTACATTCTCAATACAGCACATTTAGCCAAGAACCCATAGGCCTGCACAGCTTATCTCAGCTCTAACTTCAGCTAAAATGACAAACAAAAAGTGAATTAAATGTCTCTTGAGTCAAACTACACATGGCTCGTCTCTGGCCAAATGAAGTCAATACCTCACTGCAAGAGCTTAGAACAAAGTCATAATATTTTGGCAATACAATCCAGAGAGTAACAGGTGCACATTAAATTATGGAAACAGTTATAAAAATTATTCTTACCCCTTCCTTTTTTCTGCACCTAAACTTAAGTAAAATTTGTAATAAAAAGCAAAATAGTTTGCAGTATTAATGAAATCTCATCAAATACAGTACAGCAATACTAGCTCAGAATAGTTAGTTTTTGTTTAATTTAATGGACTGGGGCTCAACTAATAGGGACCCTTACTTCTAATATAAAATAAAATATTGAAAAAAATACAACTTCAAAATAATGGAATCCTATTGACTCCAGACTTCTTAATAATCCACTCAGAAGCTGACAGACCATTTATAATTCATGAAGGCCTTGTTTTAGTCACAACATTCCTAATACCTCCAGAAATGAATAAAGATTAAATTTCCTATTATTTCTTTTTTCTTTTTTTAGGAATGCTTACAACATGACAGAATCCTCATTTTACACAAACCAGCTTTTCGAAAAGCAAAATACCCCACCCCCAAATACCCAGATTTGATAAACTGCTTTCCTGTAGCAGGATAATTCTGTTCAAAAACAAAAGAGAACTCATCCTTTTATCAGGTGCCGAAAAGGAGCACTTGTCTTCTTGGTTTAGCTATGCCACAGTAAATCCTCTTACCCTAAAACTGGGAAACTGCTAAAGAATGAGTTGTTTTATCCATCTGAATTGGGTACTTACTCCTCGAATCGTTTCAAGCTATGCTGTTTGAAAGATATGACTATTTAGGAACAAATTGTGATGTGCATTGTGGAGTTCAGTAGTATTCCCCCATGCATGAAATGAAGCAGGGGTAGGTAATAAAACAAACATTTTTAGGAAAAGTAATTATTTTATGTTAAACAACTTATTAGTTTCTAAGTCCCGAGATGATGCTCACTGAGTTGTAAACCTTCTATCTTAAAAGTTCTAATAGAATCACCCCAAAGCAGAGAAGACAAACACGAAAAATGCCATAATCAAGACAGTCATGGATTTGTATCCTAATTTCTTCTACTTATCTCCAAAATGAAACAGAATAAAAAAGCATACTTCATCCAGTCATGGATGACAGAGAGGAAAATAGGTCTTGTAAAGGAAAAATATGAATAACTATATGAAGCAGGTGGCAGCTGGGGCCTTGAAGATGCTGGATACTATTTTTAAACCTTGCTTTCTTGCAAATTCTGAGGCAATTAAAAAGAAATAAGATAAATAGGTTGAAAATAATAACTGAAATATGTTTGTCTTATCACATTCTCATCTGTCCACTTGACTGAGGGGAAGGATTTAATAACAGCATCATACACCTGTATCCAGCACTGGCAGAGAGGCAGATTGTGGCTGATTTGCCAGGGGCACACAAGGCAACCAAAAGACTGAGGGAGGAAACCATGGGGAAAAAAAAAACCCCAACAAAACCCAACACAAAGCTCAAAGGTGGTACACACCCAGGAAGGGACGTTTCTCACAACCACCAAAATGAGGATGGAGTCAGTGCAGGTAAGAAAGCATCTCTTAAACTGAGCTCTTAAAAGCTTGGCAGAAAAACAAGCCCAAAGCAGCACACAGAATGGCTGTGGTGAAAAGCCTTCTCCTCTTCATGCTACCTGTTTTTAGTGCCACAGTTCACTAACCTCAAATGATGAATATATTTTATCAAATATCAAGCTGTTGACCCATATTAATGAATGGGTTCTGCACAAACTGTGGGAGAGGTCAGGACTGTAGAAGCTGCAGGTATGAAAATGACACAGTCAAGCTCACATTCCTCATATTCTCCTATTCACAGCCCCTGCCTACCCACCAAAAGGGTTCAGAAATAGATGCCCTAAAGAAACTCTAGGTAGTGGAGAAGAATAAATATTTAATATTAATAAATATTGTTTATTCATGAGATTTAAGACAATTTCTCCAAACAGCACACATGTAATTCTAGAAGCATCAACCCTCAGTTCTGTCACAATTCAGACTCACTACACCCCCTCCTTTCATCCAGGCTGATGCCCTTCATTTGTCCTTCAACGTTCAGCTACTATTTTCAGGTTGTTCACAAAATAAAGGCAGAAGAAACATCCAATGTACAATCAATCACAATTAAATAACCTTCAACCAGTCATCCTGCCTAAAATAAAACTCCAAAATATATTTGCAAATTGTATCTGAGAAGGCAACAGTCTGCAATCAGGACATGAGGCGAACTTTAATTAAACACATCGCTATAATTTATTTGCACAGCTCTGAAATTGAGGCTGAAGGCAGCGTTCAGCAGAGCATAAAAGTAAACTCAAGCTGGTTGTAGATCAAAGCTGGACATCAACAAACGTGAAGAAAGCTGCAAATACAGAACTAGCTGATCTCTAAAATTAGAGAAAAGTAAGAAAGGGGAGATAAGGGAGCTGTGCCAAATCTTTTGTTGGTGTAAACTCTGCTTTCTGTCCAGAGCTGCTCCTACTCCAGCCAAAAGCATCCTTCAATAATCAGGGAGCCACAGCTGTCTCCCTGTGATTGCCACCACCCAAGCCTCCCCCAGGGTACTGCTGAGCACACCAGAGGCAAAATACCCAGCCATAACTATCTTTTACATACTCACTGTATTTCTACAGATATCTTAATATCTTAGGATATTCTTAATATCCTAAGTTGTCTTTCAACCTTTGTCCTTCACTTGGTTCCAGGCAAAAAGAGTGACAGAGACCCTGTCTGAGCCCAAAAAAAGTAAATAATTACATATCTGGATTAACTGAAGCTGATTTTTCTCTGTTACAAGACTAAGAGATGCTTCTGACCAACGATGTCTGAGATGATTTAAATCAGAGATCTTCAGTATTGCTATGGGTTTAGCTGCACGCCTGGCTCCTCAAGCAGATTTGTGACATCTTCTCTTCATGGTTGCCAGCATAAACCTATGGAGGCTTTCATTTCTTTACTTCAATATTCCTGCTCTACAACAGAATTCTGGAGTATTTTAATACAATATGACTCACAGTGTCAGCTTACAGTCAGAGAGGGCTCTTTGTGTCTAGGTTTTATTACATAAAATTGCACACTGCATTACAGTGGCAGCTAAAACTGTAATTTATACTAAAACAGGAGAAAAAAGAGACATCCCTTAACCTCAGTTTGATGGAGTTTGGCCTTGCAGACTGAGTTCAGTGCCAGGCACATTTTTTCTCCACCCTTCCCCCTCATCCCACCCTCCCAGCTCACACAGCCCCACCACCCAGGCAGGGCTCTCCTGGAGCTGCTCCCACAGGTTGCTTTTGCTGTTCCAGGACCATTTTTGGAAAGACACTGAGGTTAAACTTGTTTGCTTCCCTGCTTCTGACAGTTTATTGCAGGGGTTTTTCCTACCAGCTCTGAGGGACACTGAATCAAGAGCGAAGCCTTTTTACAGCCTACAGAAGAGAAGCTCTTCTGGATTTTATGTTTACAGAGCCCCAAATAAATCTGAGCTGACACAGCTCAGTTCCCTTTTTTTCCCCCTACTTTTTTTTTCCTTTATTTTAATTTTCATACTCCCCACCTCTGTTCCCAATCACATCCTCTATTTCCCAAAATGCGAAAGTAGTATATAAATATTACTTCTTAACTTATGATGTCCATCAAGACATCCAAACAATCTATTATGGTAGGTTTTTTCATCTTTTCTAACTATATTTTCCTTCTAACTTTCTTATAACTTATAACTTTCTTATATTTTATATAATAAGCACAAGTCTAGCTTTTTAAGTTTCTGATATAAAACACCCTTATTTTCATACACATAAAACTGGTATTTTCTTATTTTAGAATCTCTAGGAACAGATCCTTTTATTACAAAAAATTGAAGGACACGAGATCATTAGATGCCTAAAATACTATCAGAAATATTATTTCAAACTTCCATTAAGCAGTGCTGATGCTTGTCACTTCACTAGTGACAAAATTTTAAATCCTAATTATTCTGTCTTGTAGGTGTTTAATATTATTTATATCTCCCCTTTTTAAGAGGTAACTGCAAGGCTGTTTAGTAGCATTAGTCCCTAGAGCATGAAGTCACATTGCTCATACTTTTCTAAGAAAAAACAGTAATCTGTATTTGCCAGCCTGCTTGGTTTAGCTTATTCAGAGGTAATTATTCATGCAAATATACATTTACAAATTACATAGACTGAGAATAAACTTAAGAAAACAGAATTACTCAGCTGTGATGTGGTATCTTAAAAAAAAGAAATTGTAAGCTACATATGAACACAACAAATTATAATGGTGTGATTTAAACTTGGCCTTAAAATTTTCAATGAAAGGGGTTTATGTCCAAATCCAGTCCGATTGTGTCTGAACTCAACAATTCTCAAGGCTGAGTGGAAGTTTCCTTGGCTTCTCTGAAACACAGAGAATGAACACAAGACATCCAGAGGCTGCCGAGTGTCCCCCTTCAGCAGCCTTTGTATAATTTATATCACACTGAATTAAAACAGGCATTCCCTCCTAGAGCAGCTACAAGCATTAAGCCTTTAGAGAAGCCTGGTGCTCACAGAAGGTGTCTAAAAGCGCTTTATACGAAAGCAGGCTCTGCAGGACAGCTGTGGCAGGATTGGATCCACCTCAGCTGGGCAGGAGAGGGACCAGGCTGAGCTGGGGAGCTCCCTCCATCTGCTCAGAGGCTCAGTGTGAACACCCTGAGTTACACCCACACACCCAAAGAAATAAAGGCATCTCCTGTCTGAAATATCATCTCCTAAGAACAATGTCCTGTGAAAGCAAACACCACCAAAGACAGAATGTGGATCAACCGGGCTGAAACACTACATGTAATTGCTTTAGAATCTAAGTGAAATCAAAATATTTCATTTCATAACGTAATACATTTGATATTTTAATCCCCTAGAGACAGGTATTTCAGCTTTGTCCAGCTGTTTCAATTTTAGAGTTGGTTTGGCTGCATCAAAACAAAATATCCAGCAAACAGCCTACAATTTTCAGTCTTCCAAGTCGGCATTCACGATTCAGAACTGTGCTGCTTTTGGCTGGGGTAGAGTTCATTTTCTCCACAGTGGCTGCTATGGGGCTGTGTTTTGGATTTGTGCTGAACACAGGGCTGATAAGAGAGATGTTTTTGTTATTGCTGAGCAGGGCTTTTCTGCCTTTCTGCTTTTCCTACTCCAAGTGAGCTGGGGGTGCCTGGGAGGGTGGGAGGAGACACAGCCTGGGTGGGAGAGGGGACCCAAACTGACCAAAGGGACATTCCAGACATATCCAACAAAAAAACAGACATCAACCTCAACGAGGAAAACAATCATTCATCTGTACAAGAGGAGGTCATCCATGGCATCAAGGGAACACCTGAACTTTCAAAAATGTCGGGCCCAACTCTATTTTCTAGATTATAATAAGTGCTCTTTCACAAAGTACTTACAGCCCTGGCTTGGCCAAACATCATCCACTTGAACATAATCAGGGAGATGCCCAACCATGTAATGATGCAAACACAAATCTGAGTGTTAAAGCAGCATTTGAGCAAGCAATTTGCAGAAGCAAATAATGCAGTTGTGAAAAGGAAAATGACATCTTTCCCATCTCCTGTGAATTCTGTTGTTTTGAGTCATTGCACAGATTTATAGGTCTCTAAATTACATCTGTAGAAAAAGGACTGAGGAAAAAATATTCTAAAAATATATTCAGATGACAAGAACAGGACTCCAATAAACACAGGCAATGTGCCTGAGTAGCATCAAATTCAAGTGGCCCAAATGATTGAGCAGGACAAGTATATAGATATAGAAATACAGCTGTACCTGAGAACAGCTCATCTCTGTGATTAAACAAGAATATTTTTTCTGGTTTTCAACCACCTAACATCTTGGAAGCAGACTTATTTTACAAGAAACATTTAGTGTTCCATTCATGTCTCACAGATAATAACATTGTACAGGGAAGAAAAAATTGTTACAGGCTTTCAAATTTTGCTTTTAAAAGTGCACTCAAGATTTTGGAGTTGATGTACATCCTACATTGCTCAGTCATCTAAAGGTTTTACATAGCAGCACCATTTAGCTTTTCTTTCAGAAACAGCTAACCTTCATTTTGAAAATTTTGCCTATAGCAAAATCAGTAGTTCACCTTTATCCCACGTTTCCAAAGATTAGGGTGAAGGTTCCCCTGAATTGTGCCAAATCTCACACAGACATTCTGAACATTCATCTCTTAAGTGTGGGCAGAAATCCCACAGGGACTTGTGAACTTGGCCCATGTGCTCTCAGCAGGGATGAAAAAACCTGGAGAAAAAGAGGGAATCCCATGCAAAGGACAGAACCTGAATCTTTTTAGAGGGGATTGCAGTAAACCTCTCATCTTGTACAGTGGCACTTTCAAAGAAAAGCTGGGGAAATGTTTACATCATCTAAAACACACAGGAAAGTCTGAAGAGACTCTGGAATCTGGGCAGCTTGATGGGAGGAAAGAGCAAGCTGCCCTGGCATCATATAATTGATTTTATTGCTTAAAGCAAAAGCTTTGCCATCAGCGCAGCCCATCCAGAGCTCTGGAGCTGCATCTGGACAGAGCTTCCCTCATCTTCCACACAGCCTGGAATTCAGGTCAGCCTCTTTCACAGCAGTACAGAAGCACTCAGTATTATTGTAGTAGTACCACTTGATGGTAGAATTCCCAATAAAAGCTGTCAGGGACATTGTTAGAGAACTGTCAGTAACCACAGAAATCTGTGCTCAGTTCCCTCTCTTAACCTGCTCTGATCCTTCCTGCCCCAGATCCTGAACAATCAACAAAAGGAAACTAGAAACAAGGAGCTCAGTGTGTGCTCTCATAAATTCTGATTCAGCCACGGATTTCCCTAATGATCAATCTTCCAGCATCCTTGGTTTTAATAAACACAAGAGACTAAATTCAAAACACGAGACAAAAACCACACAACAGTCACCATTAGCAATATCCACTACTTGTAACTTCTGCAGAAGGGTTTCCTGCTCTATTTCTTCAGCTGCCTTTACATTTTGGTACCTACTTCACAAGCATTGTGAAAAAAAATACCTACGTGGTCTGCAGAGGAAATTGAACAATTGTCAACATTTACTTTGGGCAGAGCAACCCTACAGAAGCAGTAAGACCATCAGGGAAAGACCTCAATTCAAAAAGTCAGTATTATCCTCCAAATCCCGAGTCTGACACTGTCCATACTGATACAGTTTCTCAGTCTAGATTTTAGTTTGTGACTTTACATGGTTATAATGTTCTCCTTTAGCCTTAAGACCTAAAGGAGTCCAGCAGTAAAAGGGCAACATGGACAAAAACATGAGAAAATTCTCATGAAAAAAATTTTTGTTAGAAAACTGATGCAGTAATTCTTTTTCCAGCAATGCAAAATTTCTAGGTTTTTCGTACTAATTCATTCTCTAAAACATCCCCCCAGGTGAAGGTCGTGCCTGGCAAGCATTGACCTGCAGCAGGAGACACATCCCTCTTGGATAAGAACGCAGCAGGAGCTTCCTTGCATATTTGAGCAGCTTTGCTCTCCCGTGGTTGTAGCCATTGCCAGTCCTCTTCCATCCTCATTCACCTCTGCCTGCCCCTTCGAGGCACCAGAGCAAGGCAGTGAATCTTGCAGCAGACAGGGCTAACTCTGTATAGTAACATAATTCAGTGGAAGGGAGATAAATTCCTTGAAGTATCTTCTTCCTCACGCACAGCTGCTCTTGGGCCAGTCACACCCTGGTGATTGATGAGGCACCTTCCCTTTGAACTGCAGAGCCCAGGAACAGCAGAAATAATTGTGAGAATAAAACTGATACAGCTCACGATTCATTCACATTAAGGCCCCCTTAATGAATGAGATAAACACTATAACTAATATTCATTACATGAGGTTAGACACGAGATTTATTTATATTTAGTGAGAGAGACAGCACGTCAGACAGAATAAAAACCTAAGAATGTTAAAGAGAGAAGACCAATGTATTTTCAGCTTTATTTTACTTTGCACTATTTTTTTTATTTATTTATTTTTAAGGGGATACTTCTCTCCTGGGATTGCAATCCCAGGAGCATAAGTGCTGTATTTCCAAACAGATTTAAAAGGGAGTTTCTGAACAAAAGCTTTTTCTCAGGATGTTTTAGTCCAGCCAGTGAAGAGGCTCTGGCATTTTGACAGTTCACATGCACAGCCAATGCACTTCTGCCAACAGCACCTGGACACCAAACTTACACTTGCCAGTGGTTACTGCCTGGGTCTTTTTTTTTAGCTTTTCATTCTTTTTTTTTTTTTTACATTTTTAAGAATTCAGTTCTTATCTATATTTTTCAACCAGCTGTATCACAGCAGCACTTTTCTTTTTTCATCCTGCTCTGAAAGGTTTCAAAAGTTGTTTGCTTCAAAGGTTTCCTCTGAGAGTGGTCTTCTTCTTTTGGTCTTTCCTACTGCCAAGGCTGTGTCCAGGTTTAGAGCATTCCTCAAAGCACTCTCTAGAGAGGTACAAGCTTTGCTCTTTAATACCAAAGTTCTTTAAAAAAGAAGTCAGACACACCGCAGTTCTCACCAAATTATAATGACAGCTTTATCCTTAGTTTAGGTTACATTTAAAACCTCCCAAGCATGCTTCTACTTTTTTTTTTTTTTTTTTTTAGTAAGAACTTATTTCCACTCTTTCATGTGCTCATCTCAGAAAATTATATTTAGACTTCATATCACCACGTCCTCTCACAGATAGGAAATCTTCAGACTTGTTCTGGATTTTCAGTGCTACTTTCATTTCAAAATATTAAAAAATATTTTAATAATGTGACAGAGACTCCCATAGAAAAGCATCCTACAAACTCATATTATTACATTAGAAGAAAGAAAGTTCTAAGATTTTGACAAAATGTTGTCCAATAGTGACTGTAGAAGTTGTACTGGTAGGTAGAGATAAGTCCTAAGATAAAACACACTGCTGAGGCTTTAACTGGTAAGATTTATCACACTGCATTGAAGATTAAAATAGTTGCTGCTGATTCTTTTCAGCTGCCAGCTCTAGTTCACAAGACACCACTGTTATTTAGACTTTTTTTCTCCATTTTAAAAAATCAGCAAGTGTGGTATGGCAGAAGAGTGATTTTTCGCCTTTTAAAAATATATTTTAATACGGCAATTGTAACCCACATCCTCATGGATGCCTAATGCCAGAGACTGCCAGGGTCAGAGCCCTGTGCCCATGCTCCCCCCCCACACACACACGATATTTATGCTCAGAAAAATGTAATCTGCCTTCAACTACAGATGCTTTTGTATTGCTAATGCTCCTGAAGAGATTTTAGGACTTGCTTCTCTTCCTCGAAAACAAACTTAAAAAAAAGAGAAGCAGCAATAGTTTAATCAATATTGTATTTTACAGTCACTCATAACTACCAGAGAACTGAGCAGCATTTTAAGCAGTTCTTTATCGTTCATGCATGAAACGACTTTTTTTAAACAATAAAGATATGTAAGTAGTTTTAGGGACAAGGATTGAGTATTATATAAATACAAAAATATTGTGTTATTGTTCTCCTATCAGTTGAAGTAGTTCCTTATGATGTTTTTCTCATACTAGCAATTTTTTAAAGTTGCAATGTACTTGATAGACCCTCTGTTAAAAGATTTTTTTAGTTTTTTCAGTGTAAGCAAGATTCCTTTGAAGCAGTTTAAACCTCCAGAACACTGGAGAAATTTAAAAGAGAAAGATCCCTAAAACCCAGTCCCAAGAGCTCACAGTACAAGAAGTTTGTTACTTGAAAATTCCTCCTCTGACTAGAATATTGCTTTTACAAAATTAAGCAGGAAAAAAAGAAAAAAAAAGACAGGTATGTTATTGGTAAGTTCATATTGACTAAGAAGGTGAAGAAGAAATTACAGAGAGAGAGAAGATGGCACCAGCTAAGGAAAACATGACTTGAGATTTGGCAGAAAGGTTTCCACTTGACCTGAGTACATTTGTATTGAGGTTTGAACAAAAAACCCTTAACAAGGAGTGGGGGTGGAAAAAAAGCCTGACTAGGTGGGTACCATCCCAGGTATCCACTGAACTGCAGCGAGATGGCAACTCAGTGGGTCTGATTGTACAATCAAAATAAAAGAGAAAAAAATATTCCTTGGGTATCCATGCAATTGCACAAATTTCACTGCTGTTCTCTCATAGTGACTACTAACAGAGAAAATGTAACTCTGCTTAGAAAAGATGTAATTTCCATTTATTTCAACAGGAATTTTGCTTGCACTAGAACCTAAAAAAAGCACCAAATACTCTTCTCAAGCCCTCAGGGTTTGCACCCTTTAGTTTCCACCATGAAATTGGAATATGAATAATTGTTATGGTTCAACATTGCTCCCTCTCTAATATTGTACTTTACTAAGAAATGCCTTCAGCTGATTCTATGCAATGGCATGGAAGTGATCTGTTATGTATCTAGATACCAAGACGCCTCACTTTTTGCTTTTTTGTCATTTAAAAACTCTCATTCATTATTAATGGTGTTATTTCTAAAATGCCATTACTAACGTTTCATTAGTAAAACATCAGGACAGCATTGACTCGCAATTACAAAACAGCAAAAGGCTCTGCAGCAGCAGCACTCCCATCTTTGAAACCCTGCCCTTCAATGGCACAAAAATCTCCCAACAATATTAATCAGGGTTTTGTGCATGATGAGCTACTCTTATTTTTAGGGAACTGTACAACTTTATTTATTAATGGTTAGGGGATATATGCTATAAAACTGACAGGATGTTCTGCAGGACATCTCTTCAGTGATCGCTTTTGGAGCCCTCGCCTGCAATTTTAAATTATATAACCTTCACATTGCATTTCACAGTCTTCCATATGTAATTATAATGGAGTGGCAGCTATGCTGTAGTTAATGTTGAATGCTGTTTTCTGCTTAAAGGTCAAGTCTATTCTAAAATCCATATTCTTAGTGAGATTGTCTTGAAAATTTGCTGTGCCTACTTGGTATGCAGAGCAGTGGTCTAAATTATGACTATTTGTGGAAGAGGTTTCTGAGAAACTCTTCTATAAATAAAAGATAAATAAAGCTGCTCTAAAACTTCTAAATGTTACCAAAAAATCACATGATTCTTCTCATTTGTGTGTATGTGTTATTCAACCTATAGCCCGAACCATCTGCAAAACTGATTTCAGTTGCTAGGGATTCATTTTAGCTAGTGCATGTCTCTTCAGAGAAGAAATCTTTAAAAATGTTAATAAAGATAATAATGAACTAAATTTGGCATGCCTAAAAGAATTAAATGCACACATGTATCAAGATTCCCTCTAGCTTGGTATTTTGCACCAATGTGCCATCAAAAATGACTGAAAGACTTAGGAAGAGATGCTGTGATTATTTAATCTAAATTAAACGCACTCTCTGCCTTTGGAATTCAAGATGTGCGAGTGAGCACGCTGCAGAAGGCTCATTTAGAAATTTTGCCTGGGGATAAAAATAACCTGGGAAGATTTAAAAATTTTCTAAAACCAACCCGCTGACACCAATCTTAATTCTGAAATATTGTTAAGGAAATTACCACTGATTAGCTGGAGGGAAGAGAAAAGATAATAAGGGTGCACTAATGACATTTCCAGCACAATGTAACCGAATCAAATGAAGGCAAGCTTTGGGGTCAAGGACTTCCTGATGCACTGGCCCCTCCAGAGGAACTCCAGGCCTTTTTGTGCAGAGCTGGAAACACAGAGAGCTGCCAGTACTGGCAGCAAACAAGGCTGTGAACTGGAGAGGGGAGGGGACTGTGGGACACACAAGTAGGACACACTCCTGGCAGGAGTGGGAAAGGTTAGAGGAACAGGCACAGGAGGGAAGAGGAAGACTCCCATCTTTCTGCAGAGATAAGCACCTGGGAAAGATGGGGATGGAGGGAGAGACAAGACATCTCAATGCAGCCATAAGAAAATGGGATATCGGGTAAGAAGTGAACAAACTCCCCTCCTTCTGAAAGAGGATCTGACAGCAATCCGAGTCCTGCTTCCCTTATTTCCCATCTTGCCAAGACTGAAGAATGGTGGGAAGATGACTGAATGTGCTTAACAGATGGGCTTGTACTTCCCAGATTGCCTCAGGTTGCATTAATCTCTGAGGTGGGTTCTCATTTAGCTGAGAAAATGTCACCAAAACAAACGAACCGGAGCGGGCGGGGACGTGACCAGCAGATGCAGAGAATCTCTTCTGCATGGTGTGGGGAGAGGCAGGCAGGCAGCATTCCCACCTGTCTGCTCCCTGCAGCCCCTCCAAAATTAATCAAAGGTACCCCTGGCTGGCTGGGAGTATAAATGCCTCAGGTCAGCAGACACTGCAACAGAGGAATCAGCAGAAACAGGGAACGTGGATGATGGCAGGGAAGTGAGGTGACACGGCAGAGGAGTCCAAGCAGTCAGGGAGCAGGGACAGAGCAGCGGCCAAAATACAAAACAGATGCAGTTGGGGGTTGGGAGAACTGTGTCAGATTAATTTCGGTCCATAAACCTCCAAATCCATGCCTGCCTGCATCCCCACTTCAAGAACATGCTGGTACTTCTACTCTTGCATCCTCTCCTGGTTCCTGAACCAACACAATGCATGAGGTCCAGGAAAGAAACAGGATGTTCTGCTGGGCTTGCTGAGAGCATCCATCAGAGTGGAAACAAACCTCAGACTAGGAGAGGACCAGCAAAGGAACCAGCAGGGATTTGGTGCATTTTTCCAGAAAAGGCAAAGCAGTGTATCATGAGATGATGCCACATAACAGAGGACACCAAGTACCTCAGTTTAAAGCATGAAAGCAGACTTAGGATTGCCAAAAGTTCCTTAACACTTCCATAAAGTAAAGAGTGAATAAACTGAAGGTGAAAGAAAAGTGAGGAAAACTTCAGGTCACACAAACATAATTTCAGAAAACGCGTGAATACAAAGCAAATACCATTTACATTTTGCTTTAATTAGTCTGTCCTTGAACATTATTCCAACACACCAACGATTACATCTGCTAGTACTGACTGTTTCCAGTTGCTAAAGAAACAGTGGAGGGAGCAGACAAACACTGTGGACATGTGTTTTTTCCTAAAGCTGCTGCACTGATTGAACTGATTGAACAGAACTGATTGAAACCAACCACCCAGTGCCCTGAGTACCACCCAGCCTCCTGCAGGCCCCAACACACCCTTCCTTATCTTTTCCTTTTATATCTTTGAGGGATCACACATTTGTCACACATGGGGTGCAACGTGTGCCCACACTGACACCATTTGGAACTGAAGGGGGACACCAAATTTCGGGGGTTTCACAGCCCCCTCTCATCAGCTCCAGCCGATGGTTCCCAAGCATGGCCCCTCCACACGCCCACAGCTCCTGGATCCCAACACTCCGGGAGGCAGGAGCAGCACATTCGGATTCACCACACCACCCTCACTTGGAGACTGGCTGGATACCGTCTGACAATGCATTTTGCTTTAATGCATAAATTTGAAGCGATGTAATTTCCATTTATATGTGCACGCTGTTGGCCGGAGCAGCTTCCCTGTTTTTATCAGGCAGACAAAAGGTTTAAGCCCTATAAAAGGTGGCTGATATTTAAGTTTTAATAAAAATATATTTCAGGTATGTCATTCTTTCCTTAGGCTGACCTAGCTTACAGTATATTATTTACATAACTGCTGCAATATCTATTTCAAAACTGACTCGACAGCCCTCTCCAGAACTGTAAGCTGCCCTGCCTGTCACCATGATGGGTAAACACTGTCACCTTTTCACAGCCCGATGAAATATAGAGAAGTAGTAAAGTGCACCATCCATCACAATGGCACTAAGTAGGTTTTTGAAGTAGATTTCAGATCACAAATGCTCACATTTTTACTCACAAATGCTGTTTAGACTGTTACCAGAAAGCACAAATTGGATGGCTCATATACAATGGCCGTATGATGAATGGACATGACAGGTGGTCAAAGAAAATGAGTCTTGCTGTTCTACAAATAACCTTGTCAACATCAAAGTGGAGCTGTAGCTCTGCTGGTAGCCAGACTGCAGTAGCTTAATGGTTTTATTTGCTTCAACTTCCAGCAAACCAAACAGACAAATGAGATACAATGAAGCAGCAGCATCGAGGCAGTATTAGCAATTCAGCCTGATTAAGTGACACATAATAGGAATTTTCTGCTAAGGATGTGCCACATTTGAAAGAAAATTATTCAGGTTATGAGTAGCTGTTATAAAAATACCTGCTCACAGGAAAACTCTCATGATTCTGCAATCACAAACCACTGCAGGATATTCAAAATATGTGACTTGTAGATCCACTGCAAGCAATCAAGTCATTTTCTGATGGCTGAACCCAGCAACAGCCACCACCTGCGACTTCTCATTTAAAGTTTTTTCTACTTCCATTAGTTTAAATAGTAGAGATTACTGTGTAGGATTGAAAGTCATGAAGGTTAGATCACTACCAAGTTACCTGTAACCTAAACAAAAAAAAAAAATTCCCTTATAGGCAAAAACTCTAGATCTAAAGACATTACAGGAAGACTTTTTGAAGAACAGAATAACACATATCAAGTTTTGTAATGGTGCTGAGGTATCTCAAAGAACTGACTGTAAAACAGTGCAGAGAGTAATTCTTTGGCTCCAGTACAAGTCTGGAGTTTGGCCAAAGCCAGGGTCCAGCCCTTGTGATGAGGACAGTATGTGTGGGCCTCATTTCTGCTGAACTCATAAGAGAAAACTGCCCTGAAACATAATGGAAAGTGGAACACGTGCTGCTGGGAATAACAGCAGAGGTTTTTCCCGGAACATTGGATTTCCTTCAATCTGATGAATTTGTTAGCAACACATTGACATTCATGAAATAAAACCTCAAAGGTCACAACCATTCTTCTCTCTGATTACAGTTACTCTTACTAAAACACAATGAGAAAATAATATTAAATATCGAGTTTTAAAGCTATTTAGAAGGCAGCCCAGTTCATTAGGACTTTTCATTCAGCCACGGAAAAGTTAAAGCATGTATCATGCAAGTTAGGACCTCTTCTTGCCTACTTCATTTTGCTTCTCAGCAACAAATTTGAAGTGGACAGAGCCCCAGAATGGAGGCTCACAGGACTCAGCATGTAGAAGAGGTATGTTTAAATATTAAGATGTTCACAATCTGTTCCTTCATAGTCTGTAAGTGTTCTAAGCCATGAACAAACATGTTTTTTAAATAAGAAACAAACCAAGATGGAAACCCCCTTGTATCAATGGAATAATATACAATATTTGCAGAAAGAGGGAGACAACAATAATGCAATTAGCAGTGAAACTGCAATTTATGTATTTCAGAAATATTTATTAAGATTTATGCTATCTCAGCTAGGAAAGTAAAGAGAAATTATGGCCTTTTTGTGCACTCTCAAAATATTTAGAAAGAAGCACAGGGAAAGCAGACAGTGAAGACAGTAAACAGGAGAAAACAAGATAATCCAAGATGTTGCTTCACTTGGCAAGTAACAAATCCAAATAGGCAGAATCTTTTTGCTGACAAAACTTCCTTGAGTAACTACAGTGAGATAAAACTACAAATCGGTGTTTTCAAAAGGAAACAGAGCAGATGTGTCAACTGAGTTGTCACAAAAGAAACTATGTGAGATCCATGACCATAATTCAGAAGCTCCAGGTATTAGCCTAGCACTCTCACCAGCCTCATCTTATCCTTCCTACAAGCATCCCTCAAGCCAGTAGCACTCATACATCAGCAAGGATAAAGTCCAACTTTAGACACAGCTTCCAGATTTTAAAACACAAACAAAATGTGCCAATTCATAAACAGATACTTTAAAAAAATTATTCACACACACAAACACACACATATATATATGTGAGTGTCTATCTATATGTTTCTCCCATGAACTATTCATATACATAAGGTTATAAGGTCAATTAAGATAAATAAGATTGGCCACATCATAAGTCATATAAATATGTTTATTTTAAGGCTGGGCATTTCACCATATTATCAATTGGATTTGATGATCTTAGAGGTCTTTTCCTACCTAAATAATTCTGTGATTCTATGTGCAATTTTCCAGTCAGGCTCAACAAAAGCTGTTGTTTCCTAACTCTATTTCACCCCAAGTGACAGAGACAAATGGCCACGTTACCTCCAGAGTTCCTTTGGCAGAATAAGCCGCGTACGCGTACAGGAGGTCTTGGCTGGGAAGTGTTTTGGGGTCTCTGCTGCACTGTTGTCCACTTGGATAAAAGCATTCCCCGCTGTTTTGCAGAGTTATTGTGTTTGAGGAAGGGCCTGGCAGGTCAAGCAGAACAGAGTAATTTACCAGCCGGACATCTTCCAGGCCTTGGGAACGCCACTGACCCAGGATTTTCATTGCAATGTCTGCATCATCTTCTCTGGAGAACTGTAACAAATCTCTGGGGAAAAAAAAAAAAACAAGTAAACACGGGATTAGTTTATTTCCCACCAAGACTCTTGTACCTCAGTATGCAATCAGTGCATGACTTTATTAAAAATCTATCATCAGAAATGTAAAAAAACCATCCAACTTTCATTTTTTGCAAATATTTTCTTAACAAGTACAAGACAAAGGCAACTGGTTTTTGGGAAATAAAAATAAGAAAAAAATATGTATAGGAAATGAAATAAATAATCCTACAGAAATTATCACAGTAGCTGTTCCAAAATTCATACATCTGTCATTCCTCGAGTTTCTTCTAAAAGAGTGTAAGTTTAACCAATCTTTTAATATGAAGAACCCAATCTGCAATAACATCTCAAGGACTTCAGAGAGGGCACGATGCTGAAAACTAGTTACAATTACACAGTTATAATTACATGTTTGGCTTGAATTCATCAAGTAAAGCAAATTCACTAAGCAGAATGGAACTGTTTCCCCAGATGATGTGTTTGCTGTCAGGATGTCTTCCTCACACTTCCTACCTGCACTGAAGGATTACCTGAGCCACCAGCTTGGCCAGCATACCAGGCAAACACCGGAATTATTTTCGCAGTCAGTGAGAACTCAGACAGGTTGGTCTGGGCTTGTATCACTGGGTTTGCATCACTGTCCAGCACTGGCTGCCAGAGGGGCCACAGGGTGAAGGCACCAAAGGACCACCCTCCTCCCCAGTACAAACCAAAAGATTTGAGATGCTAAAACTATTTCCGTGATAACTTTATAGAGGATGGGCTTGCTGAAGGAACAACTGAAGGCTTTCCCTGCTTATGCAGGCAAGCAGTCATGTAAGCAAAGCAGGACAGAAACAAAATGAATTATTATTTGAATAAAAAGAACTTCACAGCACAAAGCTCATGGAATATTTGAAGAATTCTATGAAGATGGTAGTTTGGGGGTTTTTGTGTCTACGAAGCTCTCAGGACTCAGAAAGAAGATTAAGGATCACAGAGGTATTGATTTCCAAGCACAGAGATACTGACACTGCCTGAAACTCTTGTCCACAAGATTCTCTTCACAAAAAAAGCCATTAAACTTAACTGCTTTAAGGTCCTCAACAGAGTTTAAAAAAAATACCCTGGCTGTCCTGCACACATCTAAAATAAATTGTTGAATAATGTATAGTCTTTTGAAGCAAGCAATAGGTCTTTGAGAGTCCCAGCAGGTGCTTTCCAGGTACCCCTGCAGTATCATGGCCCAGCTGCAGTGTTGCAGGTGGCAAGTTCCTGGCTAAAGGTACTGGCACCACTTCCAGAAGGGTCTGCACTGACCTCAGGGAAAGCCCCAGCAGGCAAAGCTCACGATGGAAGTCAAGCACAAGGACAAGGACTCCCTTCTCCACCCATCTTGTGGCTGGACATTTGAAAAATGAACATTTACTGCCTAGATAACATCAAGGCCTCAAAAGGGCAGGAAGTGAAGTTATAGCACCCATTACATCTAGAAATGGCTCAATAATTACATACTGTATTCAAATGTTTAATGCTCATCATCACATTACATGGGCAGAAGGATTATCTCAACATGCTAAGGATTTTAAAATATCTTGTATAAAGACATACGTGTTTTTTTTAAAAAATGTATTTGTTCAAAGCAGTATGTTTTATCCCAGTCTGCATTGGTCCAGAGAGGCTGTTCACACACAGAGTTCAAAATCTTCACAACAACACTGGCCTTTAGTTGGGACTTCAGGGAACCTGTCAGGAACAATAACTGTCTTGCAGATTTAATGTTTTTAAATTATCTAAAATAAGTCTTCAAGCAGTCTACACCACACAGATGACTTAATCCAATCTGCAGTATATTACAAGTTTCCAATTTCATCTCCTGTGCCTGCTAATGTAATGACATGAACTTGGGCAGTGCAGAAATACAAAAAGTTGTTTGATTAACACAATCATTAACAGAATATCTGCATTTCCCTCAGGTGATAGAAACATTAATAGAAGGAATAATTAAAGAAACTTATCCCAGGCCAACAGTGTTATGGCACACTGCAACCAGAAGTATTCAGTCACAATAAAAGGAATTAAGCATTAAAAGAGCAAGATGCAATAAGCAAATTGCTCCCTCACTAATAGAAGTTACTTTCCACTTCATAATTAAATCAACATGTCTTTGAAACTTTTGTGACAACATATCTGATTGAGTTACAGAAATGAGCACGCTCACTATTTACTCCATAATGTCTTTATAGCATGTTAAAATCAAATTGCAAATTATGAGAACACATTATTTTACAATAAATCATCACATATTAGACTATTTTGATAAATTTTATGAACACCACCAGAAAGACTTTTTTTCCAGACTTATTACAATCGCTGACTTGCATTTGCCTTCTATGCTGACTGCATGAACTTAGAGGCAATTTAACTCATTATTTTTTCACATATTAATTATATAACAAGCAAAACATACAAAACCAGTATTTTCTAAACCCAGCCAAACTCAGAAAAGAGTAAATTTGGCAGTTCAGCCTGGAAGAATTGCAACACTTCACGTGCACTTCATAGCGCTCCTTTACAAATGCTCAAATTATTTACTTCCTAAAACTTGCAGGGCTCAGGGACTCACAGCAGCAGGATTTCAGCAGTGGAGAGGAGCAGCCCCTCGGGATGGGATGTTTCTCAGTTCCCCAAGCAGCTGCATGCTCAGAAGGAATCAATGCCAATGCAGTTGCCAACTTCCATTCACAGCACTGCCTCTGATAACTTCAGCCAAATTTTCGACTCCCTTGTTCACATTAAAAAGAAGCTTTATGCAGGTACTTTTTCATGTTCATCCAATGGGAGTAACCACAACTCAGTGGGCACATCTCAGTTGCTGTAAATCCACATAATCCACTGAAGTGGAGGCACCACAGACTGAAGATTTGGTCTCAAATCAAAATCGACACTAATAAATAAAACAATGACAGTCTGAACACCCATGTGCCTTTATAGGATGCTTTTAGAGACTCCCACAAATTCCTAACCTTTACTTTCTAATACAGATCAGTACTGAAACAATGTACACCAGAAGATAAACTCATTTCTTGAGCATTCTCCTCTATCTCAAAATGCTCAGATCCTGAACTCAAAAAACCCCAGATAAAATTGCACTTAAAACCCAGAAAGTGCACCCTTGAATAAGGTAAAGATTTCCCAGTTTGTTATGATGAAAAGACCACCACTGCTGAAGATTCAAAGACTTAAACCTAGAAAAATAATTTTAAATACGTTGAAGATAGACCTGCAATAAAACCAGGGGTTCTGAAGCCTCTGCAGCTTCAAAAGGCCACGATTATAAAATACAAATGAACACACACACAAAATATACAAATTTCATTTTCAATTTGGTAACCATGGGGAACACAGACCTGCCGTGCCTTAATGGAAAGGCATTTGCTACAACAGCACTTTTTGACACAGCTCGCCAAAGGAGAGAACAAGGTATTGCAAATAAGCCAGCTGGGACACTGAAACACCACTCAACAGATACTGAAAAGCTCCAGCCAGTCACTCTAACAACCAAGAGATGGCATAATGTTACTGTATGACACAATTACTTCTCATATAATCCTATCAAATTGCTATGAAACCTCATTAAAAAAAAAAAAAATCTAGAATTGCAGAAGGATTACACAGATTCAATCTGAAAAATCTACCGGGACAAAAATTCCCTCCAAATACGTAAAACTTCAAGTTTGGTTGGTTTGGTGGGTTTTTTTCTTTTCAGATTTACCATCTGTGCTGCCATGAGCATGGGAAAATGGCCTACACTTCCTGGCCTACTAAAAAAAAATAATCTGAATTCCAGTTTGCAGAGTTAGATGTCCAAGTGCCTCATTTCCCAAATTTTGACTATAAATTTCCACTCTTTTCTTCCAGTTCACTGAAATTATTCATAAAGCAAACACTGCAGTTTTAGGTAAGAACTAACAACAAATGTGATTGTGGAATTTTTACGTGTCAATTTTTCAGTCGAGTAGCTGCTTTCAAATCCAGTGAGTTGCAATGACTGCTCGTATTTTGTAAATCTATTTCAGATCAAAGTGTTCTCATGTCTAACACGATGTTCCCAACAGAAGCTGGTAGCAGATAATCATAAAAGAATGCAAGAAATGCATCACGTGGGGTTATTACACTCATAACCTCCCATACAAATGTCTTTTTTTTTTTTTTCCCCTCAAACTTTGCCCAGGCTGTGTTTTAAAGATGTTTTCATATGTTGAGGATTTCAGTGCTCGTTTCAGTCCATTAAAGATCTGAGCTGAGCTGTGGAACCCGCACACACCAACTGCTCAGCAGATGCACCAGCACTTCCCACACTTGCAGAAAGAGGAGTTATTCGTGTCCATCACACACAGTGTGTGCACACAGGAAACGCTCAGGAAATACCACCTGCCCAAGCCACATCTGTTTAAATTTTAATTACATGTTCCTGTTAATTAGAGCACTCCACTGGGCTGGTCTCCAACCTGCCCTGTTGGATTTCCCACAGCCTGAACTGATGGCCACAAACTTGCTGCTCCCAAAATATAGAAATAAATTAATTCAGGTCCAAGAGAGGATAAATATTTATCAGGAGGTGAGAGAAACATGCTCATGTTGCAAACAGTTGCCTGCAGGATCCTGAAGCACCTCAGGCTCTTCAGGTTACACTGCAAGGTCACCAGCATCTGCTGCAGAAAGCTGATCCATGAAATGTCCTTTGTCACATCTGCCATCAGTCTTCAGACATTCTGGACACTCTGGGCATACTTCTAGCAATAATCATCATCATCATCATCATCATCATCCCCTGCTCATTCTTGGGCAACAACTTACTTCTTTTGCTATCTAAGGGAATATGTACAGAGCTGCATGTATATATTCATATATATGCATATATACAGAGCACCAGAAATTTTACACAGGGCCTACAGTATGTATTTTAACATGCTTTAACATAAAGAAGTATGATTCATGCTTTTAACAAAAAGGAGTATGATTTATGGCACCTCTTACTTCCCACAGAATTAACTCAATTCATGAAATCATAAAAAATATGGAACATCAGAAAACGCTGGCTCCAGATTTGGTTGTGCAGTTCTCTAGGAAAAAAAAAAAAAAGGGAATTTTATTCTTTTCTTAAACATTATGTGTACTGTGGCTTTCAGGTATTTCGAAAAAAACTGACTTAAGCTCTCTCTGGAAAGTCATACTGTGAGAAAACAGAGAAATGCTTTTAAACAAAACTTTATAGTATTTTTGCACTCTTTTTAAGTCCACCTGGGCATTAGACTTTCACAGGGGTATCTGACCATATGTATCTTCTCCTATCACAGTATAAATTCATGCAGAACTGCTCCAGGGCAAACCTCTCATTTTTCTGCAAAATTCTTTGCCATGGGACTGAAGAACACTCTCAGATCTCAGCCCCTGCTAGCTCCCAAGCTTAGCTATTTTGTACATTTATGTTTTTTCACTACAGGACTGCCAGGCTTATTGCTACTACCCACCACATCAGTCAAATGCCTTTTATATTTTTTTAAATAAAACTCATGGGGACAGTTCAAATCTCACTTTCCAACATCATGATGCAAGTCAAACTTGCATTCAAGGCAGATGGTGGAAGGCATTGAAAAATGACTGGTTTTCTCACTCCCTGATTCCAGAGGTTATTGGAAAACAAGTACTTTGTTCCTCTGCACTAAACATTGCAAAGTCATGAACTGGCCATAGGTGAGCTTTCCAAAGCTTTTTATGAGATCTGGATGTCATTTATGTGACAGCATCCACAGTTTCCAAATCCTTCAGAACATCAGAAGGCCAATACGAGATAAGCACATTGCTCAAGGGGGGACAGGTAGGCAGTGACAGAGCCAGGGCAGAGATGGATGAGAATGTCACTTAGCATTTCTTTCTGCTCATTCTGGAAATACATTAAAAAAAATGAAACCAAACCAAACCAAATCAAACCACAAAAACCAACATCACCACCACCAAAAAAGCAACAACAACAACAACAACAAAAAAATCCCAAAACAAAACAAACAACAACAAAAATCCCCCCAAACCAGATGGTTATCAATGTCTATTTTAGGAATAGTCAATGAACCACAGAACCCTTAATATCGAGAATGACAGCTCCAGTCCCTCAAATGGACTATTTCAAAGATCCTAAGACTTAATTCCACAGAAGGAGAGAGAAGATAATGTTTACATTGTGTATTTCAGCTCTGAAGAAGTCACTGCCACATTCCACTGCTCCCTTTGGTTACAAGAGTGGCACACTTTCCTTTTAGCAAAGCAAGGACACCTTGCTTCTCCTTAACACAAAACTTCTACTACTTACCACAATCTGGTAAGTATTAGATACAGTAAATCTCTTACAATAAATTTCTTTCAACAGATGAACTGTTGGTAAAAAAAGTTCTCTCAAAATACATACACAATGAAGATATCCACAAAGAGAACCTCTTTTGTTATTATTATTAAAGGAGCTCCTGTTTGCAAGACAATCTCTCAAAATGATGCTGTTTTCTTTCACATAATATGCCCACAACTTTTCTTCTTAACTTCCACAGTTCCTAAATTTCAGTCACAAGAGACAGGATTTCCTCTATGTTGTACAGGATTGTGTGCATGCATAACTTCACAAACTGTATCTTTGCACAATTCCATCTAAAGCATTTTAAATAACCTGGATGACAACCTGAACCTTTATTTCGGACATACAAGGATATCTTAGCCTCTGGTTTAAATACAGCAAAGGGAATATAATTTTATTCAAAGCTTACAGATCTAATCATTTAACGAAGGCTTTTAGCCTATTTTCTCCTGATGCAAGAGAAGCAGCAGCTCCAAACAGCTGTGCCCTGCATTTTCCAGCAGGTTACGATGCCGAGGGCGATGTCGAGCCACGGCAGAAGGGGGACGGGGAGAAGACAATCCCTCACCTTCAAAGTGTTTGCATATAACCCTGCATTCACTGGCAGAGCACTGACCCAGCAAAACTTCACAATGATATAATCTTCTTTTCTTCCCAGACCACGGGGAATATGTCAGTGTCTCAATAAAATGTGACCAGCTGCATAATCAAGTCCAAGTGGTTCCTTTTACTGTCGGACACAATTAGGTTTACTTCCAGCAAGAGACCATTGCTGTGTGGATGTGAATAGCAGTGGATGGTTCTTTTTCTATACAGAAAACCTACTGATCAAAAAAAAAAAAA
>VXAC01004695.1:87473-220853 GCA_013399225.1 Rhipidura dahli | reverse complement strand
AAAAAAAAAAAAAAACACAAAACCCCAAAAAAAACCAAAAACAAAAAACCCCAAAAGTTCCCAAAAATGCAACTAAGCTTAAGAGCAAGACTTCCAGAAATGATCTACCTGCCCAACACCAGATTTCACTGTACAGGCACTAGAAGGATTAACTTTTTAAAGTAGGCACAATCCAGAGTGTTTGCTTGCTCAGTTCTGAGCCTCTGGGGCTGATCTGAGATTTTGCCTCCAAATTCATCACTCCATTTGCAGTGAGAAACCTGTAAGTTTGCTCTCAGTACAGCAAATCTCTGGAAACTGCCTGCACAGTCCCCTTCAGATCCACACAAAAAAGTCATTTCTGTGCCTTCTAAGGCTGATATACCCACTTCACCTCTTCCCAGCAGTCTCAGTGAAGTCCACACATCCCTGAGGGGCACATTTATAACACTTGGGTGTACATGGCAAAATGTAGGTGTCACAGTGCAGAGATTTCTAGAAATGTGACCAGAAAGGGACCTGACCAGCTCCTTCTCCACCTTTTCCTTTGACATGTTTTGCATGCAACCTGCTGTCACTGGCATGCCCAAGAGTACCTCACTCCCCCCAAATTCATCTGTTTATTTCCCTGCCTGTTCCAGACTTCCCTGAGACTTCTGGCCCTTCTCTAGCTGAAAATAAAATAAACCCCACAGTGTCCCCAGATCAGCAGGTGCTGGTTTCAGGGAGTAAAACTTATACTGTCTAACTCACTTTCAACCCCTCTAACAATCTAACAAGAATTTCAAAGCCCAGTTTTAGGCAAACAGAGCACAAATTTAAGACCAAGACAACAGCAATACACAGATGTTCAGGAATCAAGGCTGAAAAATGCTCCCTACTATTAAGCACAATTTGATGTGCAATCACGTGAACTGGTCACTGCCAGGACAAATGGATGCTGTAGTGCAGTGATGGTTCAACCCAAAGACCACAGTGGGGTGGCTGTTTCTAGACAGTAGAAGTGTCCAAAGTCTAGTATCTATTCTAGTCCAAAGCTGCAGTATCAATTAAATCTTTGGGGGGCAAAAAAAAATTAAAAGCAGAGTCATTACATATATCAATACAAAACTTCTGTACGTTTTTTTGTCTCTCTTTCTGCAAATATATTACAAGTCTGAGTTTGCTGTCAATGTGGTGTGTCAAGGAAGCCACAGACAGACACGAGGACACGAAACAGGACTCAGAGATTCATCAGTGGAGCAGGTTTTCACTGGGTACTCACACAGAGAACACAGTCAGGTTACCTCCACTGCAGAAATAAATATTGTCATGGCCATGCTGCACTGCTTCTTACATCTCCTATGAAGACAAAGTCATCTATTAAACTATCAAGTAGCTGGAGAAACTGTGGGAGGCAGATGGTCTATTTGTTATTAGCATGACATGACTACTGGTATTCTTGGTAACAAACTACCCCCGTGGATTATGCAGACACAACATTTCACCTCCAAGTTTCTTGAAAATCTGTGACATTAACACATATGACACATTCACTGACATATAAAAAGGATAAATATCACAATGGAAAAACCTGTAAGGGGGTTTGAAGTCTAAATATATTCAATCAAACTGAACCATACGGAGCAGATTCAGATTTTTTAATCAGGGGACAAAGAAGGTGTCAAACCACAACTTTTGCAGTGTAGCTACAATCAAAACTGTATGAAGAGAAAAAAGAAGTTGAAAAATTGTAACTATACTGAAGCAATAGGAACTACAACACAGGTATCTGCACAGTCTCTGTTTTGGGAGAAATGAAGATAAACTGAATTATTGTGTTTTATTGGAAACCTGCAGAAGACAAATTTACCTTACTTAGCAAATGCAGGAACCCAGTGAGTGTTTCACTGCAGCCTAATGGATACCATGGTCCCTTCTTCAACTTCTACCTCCACTCACCCCCAAAGCAGTTCAGATTTACAGCCCATACTGCTGCCTATCCACTGGCACGTTCACTGCAGGCAGAATTCTGCTTTTCTGCACATTTTCTGCTGGCTGCAAGCATTCCCACAAGCAGTGTCCGTAACTTCACTGCCACGGGGCAGTGACACCTCACCCCTGCACCAACTGCAAGCTCTCCCCCAGCCAAAATTAAAAACATACTCGAGTAAGATCCTTTTAAACCAAAATTTGTATGCCTAAATTTAGATCAACTCCTTCCGTTCCTTCCAGAGCAGACACAGGGACAACTAGGACAGAACTCTTGAATTTTGGTTAGATGCTTCAGCAAATTATTTTGCATTAAAACTTCAGTTTACAAGTAACAGTTACTATGAGACCTGAGTGAGCCAGGGCATGTTAGAAGGCAAAGAGGAGGAGAAGTACATTACTGTGAGTCTAGCTGCTGAAGAAAATACAATCTGGAAGTGCATGCAGTACTGAGTGAAACTAATTGTGGATTTTATTAAAACTGATCTCCAATTAAAACAAGTATCTCATGTGGTTAAGCCTTAGAAACTTTAAAAAAAACCAAACACTAACAGAGAACACAAGGGAAGATGCTAAGCATATTTTCAGTGAAGTTAAGAGTTTTGTCAACAAAATCCAATATTAGCAGTGATATTTATGTAAGCAATATCTTCCAGAGTGCCGACAGGATTTAGGAAAGCAAAAAAAACTTAAGCTTCTCTTTGGAATTGCATGTGGGATCATCCTTTCTGCAGACTGTTTGAAACAACAAATTTCCTTAGCAATTGGTGGAAGTGCTGTATCAATGCAGAGTCTGTGTGTACACAGAGGGAGCACAAAAAGGCTCCAGCCACCCAAACATGTGCCAGTCACTGTGAATTAGGATAAACTTTGCTTCTGTATCTTTCTCAGCCAACTCTACTATGTCAGGACTGTCAAACCCTGCCTGTGCCTTCTGTTCTTTCTGAGGTTTTGTGATTTGCTTTGGGGTGTGGGCAGGAAGGAGGGTCACCTCACGTCACACACTTTCTTTAACACTCCTGGGAGCTTTTCTACCCCTTCTCCTCACCATCCTCTCCTTCCCATTGCAAACGATCCTTTGGCTACCCCAGTCTTTGCTGGCTTCACATCTGCTCTCCTGCATTACCACATTTCACTCCTGAAATGTCCCTGTCAGCTCCAGCCCACCATTCCCCTATAACATATTACTTTGTGTGCTAAGCTGACAGGATCAGCAAACAAATGATATAATGCATTTGAGCCTTGGGACTGAGTAATGACTGATGAGGCAAATACACCTGGAGTGGAGAAAGAAAGGAAGAATTCAACTTGACAGGGGAGCTGGACCACGACTGCCTCCCCCAGCCTTTCATCCTGCATATCACAAGAGAAACACTCCAGAAAGCACTGGCTTACAAAAATAATTCACTCACAATATCCAGATGGTGAGTGGGGAGAGGAGTAGCCTAGCTGCTGGAAGTGTTTTCCCACCTTGTATTCAGACTTTAAAGTTTTTGATAAAAGTGATGTCACTTGAGGTGACGTGGCAGTCTGTGCCCACAGGTTTGCTCTCCAGGCTAGCAAGTGGTACAAATTTGAATAAAATTGGGTAAAATCTTTTTCTACCTCCATTATTAGGTCCTAAATTTTATTTAACAATATCACTCATAGTCTTCATGACTAATACAGCATCCTTCTTTTGGAAGAATAAAACCCAGCTTATTTAAGCTTTGGATTATTTGGGCTTGTTTGTTTTTCTTGTGGGGCGAAAGTCATTATAAGATTTTACATAATTCTGTTACACAAGGCAGATGTGAACATTTAGAGAGTTGAGAGATGGAAAACAAGAATAATCTTGCTCTGCATCATCTTCTCTTCGCCTTGGCCACTAATATTAGGAAATGTGATTTAATGACACACTTATATGAAGACAACAACAGCTTTATGGTTTACTATACACTACATTGCTAGGGTGCATTTCTTAAATCATCAACAAAATTACCCTCTCTAGCTATGCATTTAGTCTACCTCTCAACAACTGGAAAGACTGAATTAATCAAATTAGCCACAGCCAATATTTCTTTTTACTTTTTTTAATGGATGATTAACATTTGAACCCCAAATCCATATTTAGATATACAAATAAATAAAAGTTTGAATTAAAAAATGATGAGCACTGAAAATTAGGTCACCTACGTAGGAGTTTTATTAAAGACTTAAGCACAGTTAAGAATATTTCCTCCTCAGTCAGAATATTTTCCCATGGGACACTGGCAAGTCTGCAGAACTGGGTATTTCTAAGGACAAGACAGCACCCAAATGGTTCATCCTTTTCTACCCACTCAGGTTGAAGCCCTAAATCTCAAGAGACCAAGTGCTCTGCCTTCCAGTATCTGCTGCCTTATCAGTACTGAAAACCCACCCAATAAACCCACTCATCTCCAGCTTCCCCTAAATGGATTCTTGTCCCAAGCCCTTCCGTGCCCCTTTGCCTCCATCTGAAAATTCCTGTTTATTTGTTCAGCTGTGCTGATGGAACAATAAACCCACCTCAACCAGAATGGTCTAGGGGGATTATTTACACAATTTAATCACTATATATTTGTTAATCAAGATAAATCCACTCCCTAAGAATAATGAATTTTTTTTTTTAAAAGCAACCCTCCAACACAAGTTCTATTCAAGCATTTTTTGGGCACCCACAACAGGCATTGCCTATTCTGTTTCCAGAAATGAAACCAGCACATCAACACCTTCTAGCTGAATGGGCCTGACCTTTGTAAAGCACTGCTATTAATAAGATAAAATAAACTGCAGGACTCCAGGAACCAGGTTAAAAACTCAGTAAATAGCCAGGAGACGACACGAAATGAGACCAAGCGGTCTGTGCGTAATGAAGTAGACAATATCCTAAAATTGAATCAGCTACCAATAGCCAACATCTGCTTTTAAAATACAGAGCTACATCTGCACTGGCAGATGAAAAGGCAAAAAGTGTATTTAAAGGCAGTCAAAGGCACACTGTTTCTATCCATTCATATTCCTGAACAATGATGCATGAAATAATGGTGCTAATATACAGGTCTGAACATGCTGCCCAGTTAGGGATAAACCCCAAACCACATTGGCTGCAAAATGAAAATACCCACTTTTCTTCCTATAAATGCACAGGTCTCTTACATGAACATGTAACTGTAAAAGCAAATTTTCACAACTGCATTTTCTTAGTTCAGAAGCCAGAGAGATATGCAGAACACATATAAACCCCCAGGAAGAACTGGCAATCCATGCATGTGTGTGCTTGTGTGTGCACTGCATCAGGGCTGGGACTGGAAGGAGGAGCCTGACACTCACTTCATCTGCTGCTGCTATTTTCCAGTTTAAGGCAGACTGCAGAACACCAGAAGATTTCAATGCAGCTCTTGATGACAGCAAGATGACTGGAGCACAACCTGCTTTCTCTGCCCCTCAAAACTTGTGGCTGCAGCTCCACTTGTCTCCTGCCAGCTGCAGCACAAACCTCAGGAGACTCAGCTACCCCAGGCTGCTCCAGCCCCATTCAGCCTGGCACAGAGACCCACAACAGCTTTTCAGCTGCTGTTAGATGTCTACAGAGGAATTTTCAGTAAAAATAAAATAAAATCTTAAAAAACCCAGTATCTAACAAGGTCAAAAACTTAATGTAAGCTCCTAACATGACAAAATTACAGGATCATCTCCTATACATTGAACTCTGTCTCTCTGGGTTAATTACAGAGCAAAGCTGTGCCCCCGTACTGTAGCCCCCAAAGTTATGGTACCACCCAAAGGGTAAAGTTTAAATTAATGAAAACCATTTTATGTGCTATCTTCACACTCATCAGTTCAATAATGTGACAGAGACATTCACAGTACAGAACCCCATCAAATGCTTACAGAAATTACTGCATTACTGCCATATGCTTCAAAAATCTTCCAATGAAAAATAAACTGTAATTCTTCTGGAGTACTCACAGGAAGTGATCAATTCACTGGTTTCTACCAAAAATATAGTTATGAACCATTAATGTACTAAATTATTTTAAGCAACCTAACCACTATTTTGCCCACACTCCAAAAGCAGGTGGACCATCGATGTACAAAGTATTTTCTTCTCAGTAGCCTCCCTCAGTAGACAACAACTGAATTTTTATACATCTTCCTTACATAACCAAAAACATAAAAATAATACACCCAAACCCATGGAAGCCACTTACATAAAAAGCTATAAAGAGCCTGAAATAGACAGATAGGTGAACTTAATCTGATTACCCACATCCAATCAAGGATTTCATATTCTAACAGGTTGGATTATCAGATAATTCCTGCCAAATGTATCATTAATAACATTAATAAAATGAAAGGTTGCGGTTGTCAGCTGATGAGTGCATTGTAAATGTGGCACCACACATACAATCACAAGGAGACAATGTGTAATACTTATTTTTCAGAGTGGAAGACTATCAATATCACAAGAATTTTAACACTTTTTTTTTTTTTTTTTTTAAATATCTCCTAATCCAGGCACACTCAGGAAGAAGTGTTAACTGAAACATTCAGAAGGGTTTTGGGATCCTTGACTGTATTGATGCTTTTATTCCTCACAACACCCAGCACAGGTTTGGCACATCACCGAAAAAAAGGTCCAGTCAGTGCTTCAAACATATAAAATACAGCTCAAAGCAATTTCAGAAACAGAAAGCTGGAGAAGAGGAGCAAAAGCACAAGGCTCAACACGCTGCCAAGAGCCCATTGTGCATTACCAGCTCTCATTTTAGGCACATCCGTGTACTGTGACCAACTATCAGCAAGATTTTTATAGGATATTACTCAGACAAGCAAAGAGTTCTTGAAATGTCACGCGTGGTTCACAGTGGAGCCTTTTTCCCCAGCTTTATTCCCAAATTCCTATAGAAGTGCCTACAGCAACAAATAAGAGATTTCCAGCCATGCAAATCGGTTTTGCATTTAATCTCAAGTCTTAGCTCCTGGAATACTGTGACAATGTCAGATTTTCAGCTTTTATTAAAAAATATTTTAGCTGTTGGGATTACAAAGCAGAGCACAACAGAAATGAACTGAGAACACTCAGCAGTCAGATAACAAATTAAAAAGTATTCCTATTTAGATATAATTACTTTCATTGCTTGAGCAAGTAACAATAGAAAGCAGATGAATCACTTTGCCTTGTGGTGTTGACAACACTGCTTTGTGCAATATTAAAAACAAGAATTGAGGCAGTGAGACAGCTGCACAGAGGGACGTGGTCTGGGGGGGTCTTTGGTTGGGTGTTTCCCTGCACTGCCAGTGATGAGCAGGGTCCCCTCAGCAATGTCACTCCCTGCCAGCCAGCTCTGCTGCCTTTGGGGTCCCCTCTCCTCGTGGCAGCTCAGAGGATTTGGCAGGCACAGAGCCACTAGGACACATTCAATGCACCCAGGGCTTTGGAAGCTGCCAGGAATGGCTGCACTTCTCTGGTCCAGGCATAGGAGCACAGTGAAAATAAATAAAAGCAGTATTTGGAATAATATGTTATTCCCTTACAGCCCATGCTTGCTGGACAGCTGCTGCATGCCACACCACAGGCACTGTGTTTCTGTAAAGAGAGGAGAAAACCAAAGGGGTCTGGAGCACTGCAAACCCTGAGCCAAACCCTGGTTTGATTTACACTGAGGAGAGGAAAAGGATATAATAAGAGATGTATAAACCCCTCTCGCTTGCTATAATATAAAGAAAACTATTCTAAAGAACAAGCCTATTCTGGAAAACCCCTAGGCTAACAATCTAATTTCCGACTGCAGGGATATTACCTTGTTAAATCAACAGTCAGTGAAAGGCTTTTACTCCTTGTAAATGCATTCTCAGTCCTTCCCTTCCCCACTGCACTCCTGCCACCAGATGGAGGGCACATCATGTGGCACTCGCAGGGGAACGAGCAGGGAAAGCCACAACCCTTCCTGTGGCTCTCCACTGATTCCAAGCAAATAAATACAGTTTAAAGGGAGTGTCTGCACTGAGACTGGGGGGAGTATTTGGGCCAGCAGCACGAGGACACAGCAAGCAGCCCCTCGCACGCTGTTCCTGGTGGAAAAGCCATACAGCAGTGGTTTTATGAGGAATAAAGTCATCCATTTGAAACTGTGCTGAGAATATAACAGTAATTTATATAGTTACCAGTTACAGTCTTTAGATTAGGAGATGATAGCCAGCCAATGCAAGATTTATTCTGTCAAAAGGCAATTCTTTCTTGAAACAGAGAGTGTATGGCTTTGTTGTAAGCATTGTATACATTGTGAATAAATTTACTGCAGAAAGAGGGAAAACAGTTTAACTCTTCAACCATCTGCTGTAGTGTGACCCTGCTAATTTAAGACACAGTAAAGCAATTTTGATGAAAGCAAAAATTATAACAACTTCAGTGATAACTAAGAGTCAGCTGAAAACAGGACTGAGAAAACTTCTATTTATGTCTGGAAAACTCCCATCTATCCCTTTTTCACCCAGTCTCTGGAACGGAATAAAATGTTTTCTTCTCCTGTTGCTTCTGACAGATTAAGCAATTCCAGAGTTGCCCATAATTAATTTTGGCATGAAGGTAACTACCCTTGCACAGTCTGGAAGACAAATGAAGTGTCAGAAAAAGGCACCCCAGAGTAATTTGTTTCTTGCCTTATCTACAAGAAACAGGTGTAATTTTTTACCAGGTGTGATAGGACAGCACTAGACAGTGACTCATCACTACCCACTAAATGCAAACATATGAGAAATACTCTGAACACTAAGAGTAGGGAGGAAAATGTAGAATTCAATTAGTAAATCAAAACAATCTGACCCCACTCCCAAAACCCCAAACACGCCTTAGGGGAGCACCACACATCCAAGCCACAGTGGAGGTTGAGGACCTGCAGGGAACAGCCAAGGAGATCATGTTGATTGGAGATCCTGGTGCCTGGGGTGCAGGTGTCACACATGCCACTGTCCCTACAGCTGTGACTCAAACTATCCACCCAACCCCAGGGCTGGACAGTCTGGAGCAAGTCAGGGACAGATCAGGACACGATAACAACAACAGTTTGGTTTCCCTGACCATCATCATACACTGGTGCCTGCTGAGGATATGAACAGCCTCTCCTGGGGCATCTCTTCCCTTTGGAATAGCAGGGACCCTACACTCCAGGTGAAGCAGCAATAGGGGTGACCCAAATGCCCAGCCCTTGCTTCCCTTTCCCAGAGAGCAGGGTGCCAGCAGAACAAAAAGCCACCAACAGGGACAAGGCCACACAGGTGCAGACTGGGCTCCTGGGATGCCACTATGGGATTAGCAGGGGGAGACGTTGCTGTGTGAGGTGGGATGTTATTTATTAACACCAGAAGTACCAATCTGTCATCCCCAAGCTTTCCTTTCTTGTTTACCTCACCCTCTCCCCTATCATCTTAAATCCTGCTATTCTCTCTCTTTTCTCAAGATTACTTTTGGTTGTCTTCTCAGCCTCCTCCAGACTGATAGTTTCAAAAGCAGATTTATCCTCGACGTGTGTCTGACAGGTTTGGCCTCACTTTTTATGACACCTGTGCTGACAGCACATTGCCACCACAGATACACACAACTGCAGCTGAACAAGCCCAGGGACTCTGCAACCAGGAAAAACAAAACTTTTCTTCCTTTTATATCAAGATTTCCATTGTGACCTTTCCACTGAATACAAATTATATGCCCAGTGAATTTTAAACAGTCAGTGTGTTAGTGAGTCAATCAGTACAGATCCAAAATGTGGGCAAAAGTCTCAATTTCAGTCAAAAATTGAAATGGAAATAACAACTTAGTATTATTAAACATGTGTTACCCACCCTTTTACTCCCTAAAATGTAATTTTTCAAAATTTCAATCAGCTTTTCCCTGAGCAGAAAAGAAGGAAAAACCACTGTTTCCCCTAACTCTCCAAACCACTTGGAAACCAAGGTCAATCGCATCAAAGCTCTGACACACACAGTCCTTATTCTTGGACTTGGAGAAATTAGTGTCTTCCTATCTGACACTCCAGCTAAATCCAGATTCTGACTTCCAAGCCAGGAGATGGAAGAGGAGCTGAACAATCAACATCTGTTATGATTTTAATAGCTGTGGGTTCTAGTGCTCCTCATTTCAATTCAGTATCATCTCAACACAAACTGTCTCAGGGACAAAAACAAAAAAAAAGAAAAACCAACAAAGTCCACATTTAATTCACAAAGTCCACCAAAAATGTTAATAATTACTCCAGAGTACACAGAGAGCAAAGTAAGAATTTAGGATATCAGTATGTCATCAAAAAGTTGTAAAAAGCATGGCTTTCTCAATTCAAAAGCACAAAATTAATTTCACTGCCCATGAAGTTGACAAAAGCAGCAGCAGCAGTCAAGAGGAAGGAAAAAAAACAAATATCAAAACTGTCCTGGTGACTAAGAGTTCTTCTAAAGAAGAGCAAGAATAAATGTTACCTGGAATAAATGGTTTCAGAGAATTTTCATAGAAGCTGTAATTTTCTAAAGCTGCCAATATGAAACATTCAATACCACTGACTGCATATTGGAAAAAGAAAATTAAACAAGCTTTAAATAAGTGTACTCGCTTCAAGTGGTATCAAAACTAAAACCAGAAGAAAATAATACTCTTATATACACACATATGAAGAGGTAAGGATTAAAACTTAAAGAGGATATGCAACAACCTAGCCAGGTTTTACCCACACCATGTTAACTTCAAATTTCCGTATTACAATGACAGCACATCAACTGATTATTATACATGTGTTCTGCTGATAATTTTCCAAGTTATTCACCTGAATACAGTTTATTCATTAAACTAAGTACTTTTTTTTGTTTTGGTTGGGTTCTTTTAAATTAATAATGTCAATGTAGCTAAAGGCAGGAAGGGAGAGAAAAGATTGCTCATTTTCAGATTTATTGATCACCAAAGGTAGTTTTGCAATTATATTATCAGCTACAAAATAAACTCAAATCCCTCTGAAATCCATAAAAATCTGGTGTGTATAGATAAAAGGAAATAGTTTAAAGAAAATTTCAAATGAGTGTACAAAGGTTATTTCTGTCAAAACAAGCAGTCTCTTGGACTTTGTGCACTCACTGCATGAGCTGAATATGCAGTAAGTAACTTCTCATCTGCTTTTTAAGTAATCTGTTTGAATTTAAGCTGTCCCCATATTTAAATGGAATATGAAGACATATTTGATGTCTTTTTAAAATCAGCAGTAATAAACCAATCACTACAAATTCAAAAGGGAACAGCTACTTATTAAAGGAATAGAACAGTACAGGTCAACGAGAAAAAAAGGTTTGTTTCATTAAATAATGTTCTGTATTACATTATGGTCCTACATGATCTGCAATTCAAGCAAAAGTAGAGGGAAATAGCTACACTACTATCATTAATAAAGCCTGAAATAACTAAGTTCTGGAAAGAAATAATTGCAAGAGCTCCACGGATCAACAGCTTCCAACAGCACCCAGGGTAAGTCTGGCTTTGGCTCTGAAACATTCAACAAACATGAAAAGGTTTTATGTGATTGAAAAGCAATACTGGAGTGGCAAAGCCATTTTGTGACACGAGGTCAAAAGTTTTCTCTAAAGGAAGCATCTCCAAGGCTTCCAGTGACCTGGTCAGTGCTGCTGCCAATGTGCAAAAGCCACTGCGAGGTGCCACGTGCCCAGGAGCTGTCACATCTGCCACCACAAGCAGCTCATGCTCCTTGCCCTCTCCACCTAATTAAACTCCTCCTTTATGTAAAACTATCACAGGAATTATGGATGAAAGCTTCTCCCCACCACCACCTTTAATAAAAAATAGTGTGATGAGCAGCTTGGCAACATTTAAGAAGGAATGATGTGTTTAGGCATTTCATGAAAATATGCATTTCCCTGACCCCAAAAAAAAAAAAAACCCAAACAAAAAAAAAAAAAAAAAAAAACCCAACCCAGTTTTTTTGGTTTTTTTTTTTTTTTCAGAAGAGTCAGAAACACCTCAAGGCATAATACAACCATTAAGTGAGCTGTAATTATTGACTGTGAGTTCTCAGAGAATGCTCTGCTGCATTTGGCACTGGCACAGAACAGGAGGCAGTTTCAATTACATGCCTGATCTGTGAAGTTTATTGATCTTCAGAAATGGGGCTAAGTCTTAACTGGGGAAGCTCAGGAGAAGCTGAAAAGGTCTCCTGTTTACATTCTTGCCTTTTTGTTGCTGCTGTTTTTAATTAATTAACAGGGTTATGGGTTGCTGTCCATGCCTTTTATAAAATTTGGCATAGTTAAATTACAAAATACACATTTCAACATGCTCTTAATTTCTCATGCAAAAAGTACAGTATTTCAAAGCTGTTTGCTGTTGACACAATTTACCTTTGCATTATATTTTAAGCTTTAAGATTCTTAACCAATTTTTGTCTGAAATCATAACATTTTTTCAATGAGGAAAGTGAAAAATTGGCTTGAAGAGAGCTTGCTCTGCTATCACACTCTCAGAACCCACCCTCCTTAACATAAATAGAAATTACAGCTATAATACATAAGACTCTTGTTTATCTTACACCTAACACCAAGACTAATGCTCACTGGGCAGATTTTACCATTGCATCCAATGTAGTGCTGCTGCTGAAAATACAAATTCACATTTTCTCAAATTTAATATTCTGCATCATCAATGTGATATAAGTATGAACAGTCATAAGCAGGAAAAAATATTGTTAGCTTGGAAGACTTAATTTTTTCTCACTAGTTTGGGGTTTTTTCCCCCCATAGAAGCCCACTACAGTGGAGATGCCTCCTGTGCTGCTACAGCCACTGCAGTTCTTAGGGCTGACAGTAGGGTTTGTTCACCTGTTCAAAGAAGCAGCACCACAGTTCATCTTTATAGATTTTTCAGGGATGTTGACTCCAGTTTAATGAGCATCAGAGAGCATCTGGCAATTACACCCCTGAGGAAAGCTAACTGATAAATTTGCAGACCTGCTGCAGCAAGGCTGGCAAAATCCAGTCTTTAAAAAACAGCACTCAAATGGTCTCTGGCACATAGAGAAAAGTTTCCAAAGGAGGAGCTCCCACTTCACTTTGAAAACTGTTAGTAAGACACTACATGCCGTGTCAGAATAAAAACCCCGATGAGCTCTGGTTCTTTTCTTAATCTGATTTTCCCAGTTGCACAGCTCCTCATACGGATATGGAGATGTCCAGCACGAAGGTCAGGATCACAAGAAATTGTTTCATTATGGAAGGGAGTAAGAATGGTCCACCACACTTACTAGGAAAGAAAGATAGTAGAAAACACCTGGAAGGACCAAGGCAGAAAGAATGGCGTTGACATGTCAGCTAGCAAGGTGGCTTGGGAAGCGCCTTGGCTGCACACAGTTATGCAATCCTGGGAAAAACATTCTATGGAAGACACAAAAATGATCTGAGGCTTTGTCCAGGGTTGACCGCTGCAGCTACATGAGGGAAACTGAGAAGCCTCTGAAACCAAACTCTGACCTAGTGCACTGTGTAAGTACAGTTCAAAGACATGGTGCTCAACAAATAAAACACGAGAATAAAAGCAAACAGCCCTTTTCATCCAGCAGCAGTAAAACCAGAGGGCAGAAAACGACGCTAAATCGCTTGCGCTTGTTGCACCAACAAACCGTATCCGAGTTACAAAATCTGTGTCTCAGGGTAACCATTCCAATGCAACACACGGCAAAGCAGCAAAGTGCTGCTACCAAAGTCAATTCAAACCCACAGAAATGACTTACCCAGGGAAATGGTGGTGTGTGAGGGAGGAAATGACTGTGTGAGGACCACAAAACCACCAGAAAGCAAAGCAGTGTAGAAGCAACTACTTTGTAAAAAGCAAGGAGCCACAGAGGGCTTGGTTTGACCTCCTCAACCTAAGTATGACCCCAGGTGACAAAGAGCATTCCATTATTTTGGTGACTGTCAAGAACAGTCAGCAGCTGCCTGTGTTCTTCCAGGACTAAGCACAGCCTCAAATGTAAATGTGAACTGAGGACAAAAGTTAAAAGTGCAAACATCTGGACAGAACAATAAGACTGTGAGAAATAAGTCAATGATGACCTGTTTGTGATCTCACTTTCCTCTTGGCTGCCTGAGCACTTTGCAGAGCTACACAGACAGGAAAGCTAATAAATTTGGAAAATACCAGAACAATTTTAAGCAGCTTCAGATGTTCAAATAAAGAATCCTCATTTTTAGTCGAATATGATTAAAGTTGTGTTTTGAGGAAAAAAAGCACCCATATCTAATGCTGAAAAGTTACAGATTATTATACAATCACTTTTACTAATTTCAGACTTAAGATTGTACAGAATAACACATTAGGAGAACCTTATGGTTCTTCACATTCTTAGCCTGGGACTCCTACTCATTTGGTCCCTCTTAACTCAAATTCTTTTCACACCTGTCACATGCAAGTGTAAGATAAAAAAAAAAACTTGTCCTAGATAGGGCAAAGATTTTTAAGCATGTTTCATTGGGCTCATGTAGACTTTTGTTTCTAACCACATTAGAAACTTGTGTTGTCAGAGTAATTCTTAAATGTCACAACTGCAAACATAAACTTGGTACTGTGCATCAAACTGACTGGAAGGATTTAAGAAGATGCACAGTTCCACATGTGCAGATGTTCAAATACTAAGCTTTTAGATAAAAACCTCAGTATTTACTGTAAAAATAATAAATCAAGAAGTAAGAATTGTTTCCTGTTTCAATGAAATCTGTATCTTTAAAAAATTGAGATTAATTCTTGATACAAAGCTGACCAACTGAATTAAATTTTCAGGAATTATTCTGTTAGTAGAGTTTAAATCTCTCTCCAAGCAGAGATTCAAATATTAGTTCCATAATACCTCTTTAAATACAAAAATTCCCAGCATCTCAGCTGTCTATTGCTTCCAATAATCCTGTGTCTGAAAATGAGTCTGGGGTTTTAAAACACAAACTTACATATATCCCAAAAGAGCCCAAAGCCAAACCAAAGTAAAACCAAAACCCTAACACACCTGAGATGCTCAGAGCTAAGGGACTTCCCTTATTCCCTCATCCCACTTATTTATAAGGAGCTCTAGGGCACAGTGTGAAACATATTCTGGCAGCAATTACAATTTCAAGGAAACTGGTGTTCTGAAGAAACAAAATGTTTTGCATTTACTGTCTCTTTGGTCTTCCTTAACCTTCAAACTGCTTAAAAACCTGAAGATAATTTTTACCCTGCGTATTCCACGGCATCAAACCAGCTCATCTCCAAAGCTGAGAAAACATATGCTGTCAGCAAAGAACAAAATGATCTCTTTGATACTAATACCTGTGGTAGTAGCATGATAATAACTACGTGTGACAACTTCTCCCTGCTCTCAGAATAATTATGGCTCTCCAGAACTCAACATCTGCGGTACCAGATGTTACTGTCAACCACGTAAGCAAAAGCACTGCAGAAACCTGGCCAGCCTCCAGAGCTTTAGTCTCAATACCTCAGCAGATGCAGGTGGTTTTCAGCAGTCCAATATTTGGAGCACCAAGCCATGCAAATCCACTTGTGTAAACAAGAGAACGGCATCAGCAAATAATGCATCATACCCAAAGAGGCTTCATGAAGTCTGGGACTGACATTTCTGGCACCCCAGGGAGAACTCAGATGAGATTTAGCATGTCTGACACAAAAAATAGTAATGTCATGACATGCTTCTGTCTGAAAACTCTGTTTCATTAAGTCCTTTTAACTTCAATACTGACTTTCAAACACAGACAGAGTATGTGCCAGCTGGATGACACACGAGCTATTAAAAAACAGGCATGGGCAGCAGAATCCTAAAATATCATCTCAAACCCATAAATTATTCACTCTTAAGACATAAGTGGCAACTTAGCACCAAACTCTTTGCCTGAACAAGATGATTTACATACAGTGCAGCTTTTATGGAAGAATTTTTCTTCTATCTATGTACGTCTAAACTGCTGCAATCTGAAATCAAATTATCTTCAGCAGGGAAGCAATCCAAACTCTAGCTGAACTTTCTAAGTGAAAATAAACATATTTAAAATGGAATTAACTGTACCCAAAGGGTAACAATCTTTCATCAACGTGCCTGAAGCCCTTGGATGCTGAACCTTTTTGATTTCACACTCCTTAGCTATTAAACCAACAGGTTCGATGCCAAGTGAGAAGAACAAGTCGCTTTCTATTAGTGACTCCTTCCCCATTGTGTTTACACAGCCAGGGAGAGATGAGCCTGCTCTGTCCTATGGGGCCAGACCTTCTTTTGTCTCTCAAGTCAGCCTGGGACATGCCTTTCCCAGAAGAGGCACGTGGAGGGCAACTCTGCTGCTGCAGCATCTCTCCAGTCCAGCCCTGCTGAACGCCCAGGTCCTCTTTTCCACCTCAGTAACTCACTGTGGATCCCCAGGGCTGCAAAAGCATTTTGGGAACAACTCAGCCAGCACACTGATGGGCACAGAGAGGGTGTTGCTGCAAATACAGAAGGGCTTTTCCTAACAGTTGCCCCAAATCATTTTACACAAGCAGCAAGCGAGGTCTAACGCGCTTACGCAGCTTATTTATAAATTAGGGAGGTGGAAATGGAGGCTTAAACGAGATATAAAATACCAACAAGAACAGAATCTGTCTGCTAGATCTCAGCAGAGCTGTGCAGGCTGAGAGATAAAGCAAAGCAGGATTCACAGCCAAAGACTGCTTCCAGTATTTGGTACTTGGACATGAATCTCTAAAGGGTAGTGAATGCGTCTCAGCCTAAGTGTTCAGACACATAATTAAGTCAGAAATCATTAGGGACTTTATGACAGCTCTACAGCACTAGAAGTCAAGGTTTCCACTATAAAACTTCTTCTTCATGCATGTAAAAATTAGCTGTCAGAATTATTTCTAGGTTCAAATATGTCTCATAAGCTCTTCACCTTCAAGCAAATTAAACTGAAGTGCCCAATCATTTTTAAATGGCACAAGCAGGGGGTTGCAGTCTGATACAATTCTGAATATTCAGCCTTTTAACTTGAACTTCAACAATTAAGGTTTCCTTAGCAGCAGTAGCTTCACCCTCTCTCCAACTCTGTGCTCACAATTTTCTCATTTTCCACAATTATGGCAAAGGCTGCATTCAAAATTAAGGAGCATAAGCTACACATGCAGGCATTAAGTTTTAGGAAAACAAAGGCAGTGTTACTACTGGTTACTGGCATTTTAGTGGCTCAAAACAGAGGAATCTGAGTTCAAGACCCAAGAACACCAGCCACTGTACAGAGAGCAAATAAAATGATTCACCACCCCAGAGAGCTCCCAGCCTGCACACCTGACAAAGTAGATTTTTAAAAGCCATACCTTCACAGTCTTTATTCTGGTCCCTCTATGCACAGAGGTACTACTTTTGAAAAAAGATTTCAAAAAACAAGTGCATATCAATGCTATAAATTACCTAATTCAATCTTTGCTGGGGCTTGTCTCTGAGAAAAAAATGTGAAAAAATAAATGTGTCTATGTGAAAAAATAAATCCAAGGGTGTTATTTCATATTCCTCAGGTGTGCCAAGACATGCTAGACATGTCACTGAACAAAATTAAAATATTAAAATATTCCCACCGTTAACTATAAATAATGAAATGTTAATTAAAGGAGCTAAATTACACAATTGCAAATTCAGAATGATTCTGGTAAAATCAGGAAAATAAGTGCATACTAGGAAACCTGAGAAAAAAATAATGAGAAATGTTTAAATCTGCTCTGAAAGAGGACTTAGTTAAATAACTAGTTATACATCTAGACCATTACCAAGGGTGGTTGCAAACTGGAGGGACTCCCTTTCGGTGGCAAAACCAGGAAGAACAGTTCAGAAGCATTTAAAATGGATACAACTTGCCTTAGTTCACCATGTGGCTTCTTATCCCTCTAAGAAACACAGCTCCACTTTCATGACTGTCGATATACTGCTTAAAATGATATATATAATTCATTTTAATTCCAAATTATTTTTATTAGGGTTTTTTGTTAGTTCTTTCTGACTGGAACCATAGTAATTTACTGAATTACTAAATTGCTGAAGTGCTGAATCCATATTTAGTGAACTAGTCCCTTCTGCTCAAATCTAATAATATGAGAAGATGAGAAAAATTTCACATGATATTCATGGAAAAATTAATTTAATGTATTTGATTATTTCTTTAAAGAAGGGTCTAAACAGCATTAGCTCAGACTTTTTTGATTCCCAGTGCATAATATATGTGTAATAATTCATGCCTGTCTTTTGTTTAGATTTTTTGTTCTTTTTCTAAGGAAAAATAAAATACAGATAATGAATTTGATTAAATCAAAACACTATTATAGAACACACATTCTGAAAGGCAAATTGAATACCATCAAGGAGCTTTTCTTGTCTTCATTCAATCTTCACTTTCCCTAAATAATTAAGCCTTCTCTGAAAATTCAGACTTTCAGCTATAGAGATAACTGTTTTGTGAAGCTGTACTTCAACATTTGCATGTATTCAAGGCTGGTGAGAGACAACATTTCCAGTGGGTCTCAAATTCTGCTGGTAAACAGGGAAAAGCAACTGAGAGAGAATTTTGTTACACTGACTTCAAATCAGGACATCTCCACGGAGCTTTCCTCCACTTCATAAAACCAGAGCCACGTCATTACTTGCGAGGAAGTACTCACTCTAATCTTCCATGTGTATTAGAATGTGGTCCCTGTCAAAGCTAGTGTTCAAGTGATGCTGCAAGTAAAAATGATTTGATTTTACTGTATTCTCACATATTCCCAGGGTGGTTCAAATATTGTCTCAAACCCGTGCTAACAGAGATTCATCAGCTCCCTCTCAGTTGTAATAACAACAAACCAATCTTGAGCACAAACAAATGTTTCCATGATTTCAAACATCAGTGGGGTCAAAATAAAATAAGAGCTTTTCTGACAAACTTTAATAGCAAACTTGAATAGCATTCACAGCTGAGAAGTTAATGCATTGTTTGTAATCCCAAAAAAAGCATGAAGACATCTCCTAGCTATCTGGTGAGGAACACTAATTCTCTATTACTATCAAGTCGTCTCTTTCAAGGATTACAAACAGTACTACAACATACTTTTGTTGCTTCAAGAATAGCTGCTCCTGCAACTCTTGCTAAGGTCACACTTTTAAGATATCTTTTTAGTAGTTTCAAGAGGCACTATTTACATCCTGTATCACAGTCTGGCATAAGGAACTGAAACTATTTGTGTATGGCTACAGGAAACCTTATGGCAATTACTGCCATCCCTCTATGTCTGAAACTGCTTTCCTCCCATCCTGGAAAAATAAACTGTGTTTTCTTTGGGATAACAGATCTTCAATTACTGATGGAATATCACCATTCTCATCCCAAAGTCACTATTCATGAGTGGCACAGCAGCACATAACAAGTACCTAGCACTCATCTTTAGATAAATCTGTTTTCTACCTCTGCTGAACCAAGAGTCATGTAATAGAATGCAGCCAGCAACCATTGTCTAATACACAGTAATAAATAGATGGTGTCAAAATGTCTTTAAGCACCAAGAGATCCATTAACTTAATGCTGAAGTTAATTCTTTTGGGGTAGGCTGGGTTATTCAGAAACCAAATTTCAGTGCAAACATTCTAAATTCTTTGGAGGATAATACAGATTTGGAGCAAGTGTGTAAGGAAACTTAAAGAACATCCCTCTGTGCTAAAAGGTGCTGCAGGAATGTCAGCTGCTTTCTTCTAAGAGGATGCAACCAGGACCAGATCTCAAAGAGATTCACCTCTTTTGGAAGAACCAAACACACATGAGCAAAGGAGGCTCACATGAAGTCCCTCAGAAGTCAGATGATGCTGGTGCCATCACACCTTTTGCTGGGACAGGCGTGCCCAGCTCAGCTGACCTGCCCTGGGAGAAAAACCCTGGGATTTCCCTGAGGCAGTGCAGGAAAGGTCACTGAGGAAAGGCAGCAAAGCAGCAAGGCATTTAGATTTGCCACATACAACTCCACAGTCCTCCTAAAAAAATTCCAACATTCCCCCAGAGTGATTTGGTATTTGGCCAGTTTTGACCATGCTGGGGAGGCAGAGAGCCCAGCTGGGCAAGGAGGAACCTTCCACAAACCAGACCAGAGCTCTGGAGCATCAGGGCACCTCTGGCAGGACCCCACATCCTCCTTAGCAAGGCAGGAGTGCAGGAATGTCACTGAAGGGTTTCTCACTTGCCTAATTTGATATAGGATAATTTAATCTTTAATGTCATTCTTAATTACGTTAACTGGGGGGAAGGGATCCAATCCTACCGCCAACATTTAATCCTGGTATGACTCATCCTGATCCGATTAACTGTTTCCCACACAGAGAAACCTTCCTAATGTCAAGCCACACTGAGTCAGGAGGAAATGAGAGAGACAGAAGAGAGACCCAGCCCTCCATGAGCTTCATTCCTCCTCAGGACTCTGTGATCTGCTGCAGCGGCAGTGCTGGGAAAAGCTGGGAAAAGGGAGTTAGACTAATAACAGGCAGGATGCAACCAAAGCATGTAAAACCAATTTCCAAATCCACCAGACTAAAGGAGGATTTAATTTATTTAGCTTTGTATTTCTAGAATAATACCAAATGATTCTTGTTTTAACAGAGTCTGCTTTTGAAAAAAAAAAAAAAAAAAAGTTTTGCTAGTGGAGAGCTGCAAATCCCAGATAATGCCCAGCCTGTTCACAGTGCCATGAACAGCTCCCTGTGCCTTCCAGGAGCACTCTGACAGCAGCCAGCTCCACCCCAGCTCCTGCAGCCACCAGAGCCCAAATCCTCTGGTTTAGTTCAGTTTGTGATCTGGACAGACTATTAATATCATGCCCTCTCAGGCATCCTAGCTAACACAGCTCAAGAAGAAAGGAAAAAAAAAAAAAAGTGTTAATTCAAAAAGTAAGTAACACATTTTATTCATCTTGGTATGCTTCAATGCAAGCTCTGAAAAGACTGATGAAACACAGAGATCAGGAAAAAACAAACCTCAGAAAGAAATCACTAAATCATCTCACCTCACCTCTCCTATGCCACAGACATATTTTCCCTTGTGTCGAACCTTAAGACAACTGTTTGGCTTCTTTAGGCAACAACAAAACAAAGCCATAATAGAACTGGCTCCATTCATCACCTTCTCTGTGCAGTGTACTTTTAGAAACAATATCCCCTGCAGGATCTGTGCTAGGATCCTGAGGAACCATGAAGACTTAATTTTTTTATTTTTTTTTTTTTTTTTTTTGTTTTTGTTACAGGGTTTAATTTTCTTAAACAGTTTCCAGAAATATTAGTAAAGAAAAACAGGCATGACAATACAGAAATAACCCATTTGTATATTTTAGGCCACTATTTGCACTGCTAGCAACACAGCAGCAGGTTCCATTTGCCTTGCACTAAGCATGTCATGAATAATTCAGCTCCTTGCTTCGTTCCCTAAATAGTTGACAGGGAACAGAAACTTTGTTCATGACCTGTATGGCCTTTTTTGAAGCCTGCCTATTTATTTAATAATGCACATCACAAGGCCCATCACCCAGGCTGGCACTTATTAAAAATAAAAGCATTCAATAACGATTACTAGCAAATGACCATGAAACAAGTGACTTCCCAGAGCTACCACCTTTTACTCGCAAACAGCACTCAGCCAACTATTTCAATAATTAAATGCTCTCAATCTGCACTGCATCAGCCCTGGCTCACGTAGCCTTCAACAACAAACAGATTCCAGAAGGGCCGGAAACACCTTCCAGCCTCAGCCACAATTGTGACTGTAAATATCTGAGCTCTCTGCTAAAGCACTGGAGCAAAGAGAACAGTTTTCATCAAAGGCACACTGACATTTTCATGGACTTCTTATACATTCTTAACTATTGATCCTCCTTCTCACTGTCTCACCTCTTCAAATTTTGATCAAGTCCTGGGCTTCTCCAGTCTGTGTGTTCCAGTTTGTCACCTGAAGCAGCAGCAAAATGTGATATTGTCTAGAGCACAACACCAGTACTGGACTGTTGAGTCAGGGAAATGTGCTTCAAAACTTTGGCCATTTCATCAGTTCTGTATTATAAGGGAGGATTACTGCAGGGGTCTGCAGCCATGCCCCAACTTGCAGAGGACAGACATTCCAAATCACTTTCTTTCTCTAGACCCAGAACTCAGAAAAACACTACAAGTATTACAAACTCCCATCTGAAGAGCTTTCCCAAATTTCCTGGAGAGAAGTCAATCTTTGATGGGGTCCTAACCCCTTCAGCAAGAGAGACCTTTCTCCTGAAGCCTCACACAACCCACTTAGTTTGCCAGGTGGCTAATGAAGTTTGAGCACCCATTTAAAAAGGTGAAACAAGGAAGATGCTCACTTTTGTTCCTGTTATCTTTCCTACTCTGTTAAGTAACAAACTTTCACGATCGATAAGCAGACATCAAGTTGGTCAAGGACCAGACATTGCTTTGTGGGGAAATGTCAGCACACAACTGCCAAATTCCCCAAAAATGAACAAAAATCATGAGGTCTCCAAGAAAAAAAAAGATTTCCACGAAGTTTTGCTTCTGAGCCGTTCAAACACTCTTGTTTCGATAGTGACATTTCAATTCACTTTTCTATTTTTATGTTTCACTAAAGTGAAAAAAAAAGAATGGATAGAGAAAATTCCATCTCACAGGAAAATTACAGCCTTTTCAGCCTTGAAGAAATAGCCATAAACCAAGCAGAGTATGAGTCGGTATTTTAACTTGGACAGGAACACATGTAAATTTGTGGCAACTGCACATGTCCAAAGGAAACATCAGCTTCCATGAAGGATGAGACTTGAAAATGTGTATTTAAAGATTACCCATTACTGAGACTGAGAGAAATTAGACATACACACAGAGCAGGAGGCATTATTTAACTTCTTGTCCACAAACAGTACTCAAGAAATTTAAACAAGCCAACTTGTTTAATTTTGAAAAGTTTTACACTGCACACGTTCCAATATTGCCAGGGAAAGCCCAACTTTTCAATGCAATCCATATTCGTTCCATTCCAGAAACTCATCAGCTTTCAAAGAGAATTGAACTGAGAATAGAAGCCCCTTAATGGAAGACTACTGCAAAATGCTACGATTAGAATTGATTATTATTCAGACAATATCAATTTCATTATCCCTGATCGATCCTGAGCAACGTTCCCCAGCAACCTTCAAGTTACAAATGCTGCATGAACAGTAACCTAATACAGTACAACAAACTGCAGCCTGTTAAATTCAGCAACACTCTGACTTATCAGGCTTCCAGCAAATAGCTGTCATATGTGCTGATGTAGGGAGCTGCATGTCAGAGCACCACCAAAAAAGGGCTGAGAAAACTCCTACCCCTCAGGGCTTTGTTAATTTGATTTATGTGTACAGGCAGGAAACTAATTGCTTATTGTTGCAGTGCCTACCATGGAGCTGCAGGTTCCAATGAAAGGCTGGATCTCGGGAGTATCCATGGACTTCAGTTTTAAACCATGCTGATGAGAGGTGCATCCTAAACAGCAATCTGCCCGTGCTTGGTGCTTCAGAAATGTTAAAGACTCTTTGCAGTGCCCTCTGCCATGGTCTCCTCTGAGGAAGAATCCACCCTACGAGCACACTGTGATGCTGGGAAGTTCAGAGCCAGGACAGGAGGAACTCAGGCAGTTGTTCGGGCAATTAGGAGACGGTCCGTGTGCCACTAATTAAATTGTTAAGGGGTTTGTCCTGTAAGGTTTGTTTCTCACTATCATTATAGGCACATCCCTGGGACCACCAGCAAAAATTACTGATCCTCCTTGTATTGAGTTGCAAGGACCAGACAGTGAAGGACAACTTTGTCCAATTTCTGCACCCTGTAGTTCTTCCCAAATGGAAGCAAGTGGCCTACAAGGAAAACTGGTTGTCATTTGAGCAGGCTGTGGTTTTCTTTTTCCTTCAGATTCTTTCCATTAGGAAAAACATGGTTTGGTAAATTTATAAAACACAAATATCTTTAGCCTCTAAATACTGACTTTTAGCCAGCATTAGTGTCAGAGTTGCTCAGAAATGTCCAGTCAAGTGTTTCTGTTTTTCAGGTAAAGTCAAGTACAGAGCCTACCACTCACCAAAAGTTTCTTAAAATGGACGGATCTTTAACATCCATGAATGTTTCACCATCCATTCCAGTTTGTCACTGAAACAGAAAGGATCCCTTAAAAATCTGAACTTTCCAAACTGCACCAGATACCTACAGGCAAAGGGGAGAGCAAAATGTCCTGGGGCAGCCAGGCTGACAGAAGGATTCAAGGAATCATCAGGCTCTCCCCAGTCCCTCCGTTACCCCAAACAGGTGGGAATGTGGAATGCCAGACCTTTAAAAGGCAAATTACTCCCTCAGCCATGCTGGCACAGCTCATTTCATCATCTATTAGGGAAAGTAGCACTTGTCACCATTCAGAATTGCTGTTCTAATTGGGACTAAATTGCCCCACACTCTCAGCAGCGCTGGTAAAGAGGCAGACAGCTAATGGCCATGGAAATTGGTTCTCTCTCTAAACACTAACCACACTTCTGTTATGAGGAGTGTGAGGCAATTCCAGCAAGGTAATCTTTAACTTTAAAATAAATAAGATTATACAATTGAAAAAAAAGAGATCAGAGCAAAATTAATTTTTACTTGATAGCCTATCAAAAACTGGTGTCACTTTTTCATGGAAAACACGAGGCACAGTAGGGCAGCAAGACCAAAGCCATTCATCTGGGCTGCAACAGACAGTAAATTTATCAAGGGACTTATTACTTATTATGCTGATGTGGCATAATATAGTTTATTGATTCTAATTCTTTAACATATCACACTTATTGCTCAGGAAATCAAACGTATTGCTTACAGAAATGATTTTAAGGCAACACTATGTACTTAATTTACAAAGGATATAGTTACGATAAAAAAATCAGATTTTACTGTAAATTATTTGCAAATCAAACATCTAAAAATTGGTATATTTTTATGGTTACCATTAAAAAAATAATCAACTGAAAAGAAAAATTGTTCTCAGTGAAATACATGGTGGACTTGAAACACATCCTTTCAATGGTAAGTAAACCATGACCTAAGATATTTCTTCAAAAAAGAGAAGGAGTATTATATGCTGCAGCTGACTTTAACAGGATCAAATTTGCACCTCTTTCTTAAGCATTAAATTGATATAATGCATCCTTTTTTCATCTAAAGAAAAAGAAATAAAATTTAAAAAAATAATTAAACCAAAGAAAATTATAAAACCCACAAGCCTTTCTATTAGCACCTCTGAAGTACAGATATAACCTATTTTTTGGTTTAAAAAGAAGTCATATTTGACATAAGTGGGTATCTGAAGCCTAAATTTACTAAGTCTCTGTTCCACAGATAGCACTTGGGTCACACAGGGCATCTTTCTTCCACAAAAGACACCTCCCCGTGTTCCCAGAGCCATTCTTCGATGGGGAGGTGGCAGGGGGATAAGTGGCAACTTTCCCTTGTTTGATATTGCTCTTATCTCCTTTCAAAAGGGGCTTTGTACTTATAAATACACATTCAAAATTATCATGTGAATGAAGAGAATCCCAAGTGATTCCACAGTGTGGGAATGAAATACATCTGGAGAGCTCCCTTATCTCCTGGATACCCGGGAATACACCTACATCCATTTCCAAAGATGCTCTAGGCCTGGCTTCAGACTGAGCCTAACCAGATTTAACACCTGCATTTTTGACAGCAACACAGGAAATATCTGGGACTGATATCCAGGAGGGAACAGGATGAGTCCCCACGGAGATTTGCTTGTTGCAATACTCTGTTCAGCTGCTGGTGTGACAAAAATCAGAATTTGTGTACAGGGCACGAAAGTGATCACAAGTGAAGTGGGCAGGGACCTGGGCCAGCACACTGCTACCAGGAGCCATGAAGAGGTCAGGTGCAGCTATTAATTAACAGTAGCTGTTAACAGGAGCAGGCACTAAATGGGTTTCTGCCCAAGGAAGCAGCCACCAGAGACACCTTTCCTCACACCCTTCCTGAGGAGGTTCTGCTCCTGCAGTGATTCCTCATTCCGGGGACAAAGGCAGTCTCACCAAGCAGCAGCCTGTAGATTTCCTTTAGTCCAAATCTCCAAAAAGCACATATTCCTAGAAGTTCCAGGCCCTCTTTTCTCCTCAGGTATGTATTTCACTGGTTCGAAGTCCCAAGGTTTAAACAGTACTGATTACAACTCATCAGGGAACAAGAAACACTTGGATTTGGAAGCTTCTCATTTCATTTTGAGAAAAAAAAAAACAAAAAAACAACCAACTAAAAACTTTTGTTCCTCGGCCATGACACACAGGAGAGCAGCTGCTGCCTGCTCTCCCAAAGCCCTTTGAAGAATTAAGCTGAAGTTAGGGATGGCAGCAGGCACCAGTGACAAATCAATTCTCGCCAGAGATGGATTTGGGAGATTCTGCAGGTGATTATTACCAGCTGGAATAAGGAACAGATGCGTCTCTAAAGGACAGTTAGTTACAACTGGATGTATTATGAAGGGATTTAAACCTCCCTATTGCTCGAGGGCGGGGGGAAATGATAGTGAAGGAAGGATTTGAGTGAGAATACACAGGATGAAAAGCAGAGCTGAAATGTAGGAGCTGCTCGGTAGACTGCAGAGCAAAGCAGAGTCTTCTGTCTGTGCCCCCATCTCAGTTTTAATCATGGAAAGATGTATCCAAAAAAACCTGTGGATCTGACAGTAACCAAGATGTACAATTTTGGAGAGTAATTATTGAGTCAAACACAATAAGGCTACAAGAATTTTAAAAATGTGAGAACAATTATCTGATAAATAATGTACAGCCGGAGTTACCACTGTCACATGACTGTCTGTTTCTTTTATTCTTACTATTCAACATGAATCTTTGTTTATTCATTTAATTTACAGAAGTCAGCCCCAAAATTATAACCTCCTAAAAGATTATGATAGCCCCACATTTTCCAAATAAAATAAGATTTTTTTCCTTTTTATTTGGTTTTGGAGCAATAAAATGGAAATAATTTCATATAAAATAAAAATACCACCTTCTGTATTTCTTCTATTGAAATGTTCAGCACTGTCAAAGATGCAACACAATTTAATTTTTTAATGAAAAATATGCCGAACTGTATAACAGGAGTTAAAATCTCAGAAGTCTCTGATAGGACTGTATTTCTGCTACTTACTGTGCTTTTATAGATATGTCCCTTTAGATTTTGGTGTATTCAATACAAATCTTAACTAAAATACTATCAACAAAATAGTTTTTTGGTTCACTTTGTACAAAACTCAAACATTTGCCATTTTAAAACATAAAACCTTAGCAAAATGTATGATTATTAGAATCCTGGTAGCTAGTGACAGTAACTTTAAGTCAGTGACAGTGATTCCTCTAAATCCTGAGCAGGGTGTGTCAGATTTTTTCCCTTTGTTTTCTAACTGAAGATAAGGCAAGAAAAAAGTCACCCAGGAGGCAGAGGGGACACTAAACAGAAAAAAATGGCACATTCTCCTTTTATCTGGAGAAAGAGAAGGGCGGGGGTGGAAATCTAATCATTATAAACACAGATCTGCTGCATAACTCAGTTAAGTGATCGCTGAAGAGCTGACCTGCATCTGGCAGATCTGCAAGACTTCTTTAGCATCCCCTTCTTCATACAGAGTGAGAAAGAAAAAAACAGCTGAATTTTCTAAAGCACTTACGTGATAGTAGAAATCTGAGTGCCATTTAAAAAAAAAAAGGTAGCTTTAAGAAGTCAGATCTCATTGAAAATTATGGATTTTTTCATCGCAAATTTACTTTTGAGAATTCAACACGCTGCTTACCGAAACTGGCGGTGGGAGTTTATTTTTGAAGGTCTGCAACCTTCAGCATTAATGATAAACTGTAGAGACTTCCACATCTAAATGCATCCATCCCTTTGGAGAGCAGGGCCTTTCCCAGTGTGATGGTTGTATTTTGGAGCTGCAGACATTCCTTGGGGAGCGCGGCTCGAGGCACAGGTCGCTCCCCTCCAGCCATGCCCTCCTGACACGCTCTCTAAAAGGGCTCCAAGAACTCAATCTTGCTATGGACTCTCAAGTCAACTGTCTCAGGAGACAACCTGCTTTCTGCCTATCAATTTTACCACCTTTATCCATCTGTTTTGCCCTGGTAAGCTCTGGTATATAAATTCATGTTTCAGCTTCTACCTCTTTTGAATGTGGAATTTATGCCCTTTTCATACTCACTCTGAATGCCCTTTGGAGCCAAGTTACCCCTAACTTGAACTTGAACCTTGTCATGTATCTTCCAGAAGAAAACTGTGAAAAGTTATATTCATGACACAAACAGATGTAATTACTGGATTCCCATCAGCCCAGTGATATTTGCAGAATTATGTGTGATTTTACCACAAATGAATTGCTAGATTTACTGACTGAATCCTATTAATCATATTGGTTTGGTTTTTTGGGTGTTTTTTTTTTGTCCTGTTTAAAATGCAGTGTACTACATTACAAAAACTCTTCTTTTTTTTTGGTGACAATTACTGTTCTCCTTCAGGCACCTCTGACAACTCATCTTGAAACCTCTGAAACATCAGGAATGAACTGATTTTTAATTTTTACAGTCAGCAATGCAAGCCCCTCCCTACAGGGGGTGGGGAGAGGTCCAAAAAAGCTCAGAGATAATGATGACTTGGGCTGTACCACTGATTAAGCAACTTGGCCAAGACCAGTAATTAGAACTGTGCTAAATTGCACAGAAATTCTGTAGCATTCCCATTTCACAGGGAACAAGGTGCAAAGCTGAAGCAATAAAAGCCAATACACTGAGTTTTCTTACATAATGACTTCTAGTATGTCTGCTGGGAAAAAAAAAAAGGCTTAACACGGTGATGTAGACAGTCAGGATGGGACTGGAAGAAGAAGAGCCCACCAGGAGCTTCCAGTAGAGAAGCCAGAGAGGAAGACCAGAATATCCCAATTCAGCAACCCATGAACACAAACTGCTGTTATCCTACACCATCACAGGATGGTTTAGGTTGGAAAACATTTCTAAGATGGAACCCAACAATTAAGCCAGCACTGTTGAGTGACAAGGTGACTAAACCATGTCCCTAAGTGCCACATCCACTTGTCCTTTAAATCTCTCCAGGGATGGGGTCTCAACCACTTCCCTGGGCAGCCACAATCCTCCATCCCTACCAGGGATTGGCAGACAGGCTTCATTCAACTCACAGAGAATCCAGTCCAAATCCAAACAAAACCAACACAAGTCCCCTGGAGCACTTTCACAACCTTATTAGAAGTGCAAAAGGTCAAATCCTCAAAGCTTCATCCGACCACAAGCAGGTTCCACCCCTACAGAAAGCTCCCACTCCAGACCTCCAAGCACATTAAGGTTATGTCTGCTCCAGCAATATGATTGGCACCTCTGTGTCTCTTAAACAGGTTTTTTTTTTTCTCCTAATTCCTTTACAGGACTGTTAGCAAACTCCCCTACCATCTGAGCCTGATTTAAGGAGTAAACAACGAAAATTAAATCAATGTCATGCTCAGTAACATTTAGAAATTGCAAGCTAAGCAGCTGCCACTTATTCCTAGTAACTCAAAGTATTTCATTGAAGGAAGTTTTCCAATAATATATATTGATTTTGTCAGGTTTGGGCTTTTTTCTTTTTCTTTTTTTTTTTTTACCCAAGCAACATATGTTGTATGTTCTGTACTCATAGGGCTACAGACACCCAGGTTTCACTGCAGTCGCTCTCCTGCCAAGCAGATGTTGAGGGAAAGTAACTGAACACAACGTGGGATAAAAGCTGTCTCAGACCAAAAAATGTTGGGTTAGGAAAAACCTTGTGCATAATGCAGTGTACTAAAAACATTCATTATATATTTATATACGGAATTGATAAGTAGCTGAATTAATGTTTGACTATATTTATTGAAATTTTGCCATTAAATAGAAAAGAAACCCAAACAAATATTAAGAATTATGTTAAAGGATGGCAACTACCAAAGTTTTATAAGTACAAAAGTATTCATATAATTCACTTTATCTAAAGTCCAGATTCTCACTAGTATCCTAATAGCAAGCTGAAATTATATGACAAGTGATGAAGGATTTGAAAAGGGATGGTTTTAAAACACCCTTAGAAATAACAGAATGGCAAGTGATTCCCAGTCCCCAGACACAAAGTGCTGAAGTATTATCCTGAGTCTGACAGACATGCCAGCAATTTGCTCTAATTTGTGTAATACCCAGTCTTAGGGCTTAGCTTACTCCAATACTTTGGTTGTGATGAAGCCTAATGACAGAATTCAGTTATATTTACCCTCTGAAAGACAAAGTAGTTAATTTTTTTACATTAAAAATCAACATTTTTCATCACCTGTACCCTGTCCCATTATAAAAATAATTAGATTTGTATGAAGTAGAATCAGTTTGGCACAGGAAAACTGACATGAAACCCTTCATATTTACTTTTTCCTACTGAATCTAATAACAGTATTGGCTCAAAACATGGTATTAGCCACTACAGGATTTAAGACTTGGCTTAGCAAACATAATAAAAGACAAATATTTTTAGAACAGCCCTGTGGTTACTTTTGATGTATTTCTGATCTGCTTAAGAAGACCTCTTTGGATGACCATGACAACCATCTTTCATGACTTCAGGTATGGGAGTTATGCTGCTTCTGAACTGGTACTGGCCAAAAAATCTGCCATGCATTACCTTTAACATGAAAAAGGAACTTTGCATTCCAGAAGCCAAAAATAAGCTAATCTCCCCTTCCCATATAGAAACAACTTTCAAAATTTGGCAGGAAAACCTATTTTCTTCCACACTCACTGCTACAGAACAGTGATTATGCTCTGATACAAACGTAAGCAGTTAAAAGATTCCACATTGAAAAAAACATAAAATCAAACCCAGTCAGTAGGTATTTTGAAACAATTTGTATTCTTAAAAGAGGTAACAAAAAATTTAAAAAAATAAACAAATCACCATCTTTCATAATGTAGAGGTCAAGTTTTCCATCCTAAAACCATGGAGAATAAAGGTTTAATTTACCATAGAGAGAAAAATCACCAGTTAGGGTTCACTTCTGTGCCAAAAATTAGATGGGGGTTTCTTAAACACCAAATTTTACAAAACATCTTATCAGCCTTGTTTTTCAATACTGTTATTTGGCAGTCAGCTGGATCTAGGACAGCTGTTCTATTGTCTGTATTTCAATTCAATTTGAATTATCTGTGTTTTCCAATTAATTTACATTAAATATAATAATTTATTTAGCAACAGAACACTATTAAAGCAAAACCTATTATGATTAGCACAAATCTGCATTATTAAAAAATAATGAATTTTGTATTTGCTTATGAACACCTCCCAAGTGTCATGATAAAACCAAACATTAGAAAAAAAAATTAAAAATCAGGGTTCATAAATAAGATTCCACATAAAACAAATCACACAAAGACTTAACAGTGGCACCTGAGAGCATTTAGACTAAAAAACCTGCCAAGGTACATACCTGTAAATCTGTTGAATATTTTCAGCTTTGATTTCCTTGAGAATTTCATGGTAGATATGAGGATTATTTGGTTCTTGAGGTGTTGGGGGAGAAGGGCATTTCTTGCGTGCATAATATCCTATCACAATTCCAAAAATAAATAAAATCAAAGCAGTGCAAAATACTTTCAGTATCCGAAAGAAGCTGCAGCGGTTGCTCTTTGGTGCCTGTCTCGTGTAGTGGGAGATGTAGTCGGGGTCTTCCTGAAGCCTCTGGAATCTTCCCTTTGGAGAAGAGGAAGGCTGGATGGGCTCCAGGTCAAGGTCAGGGCTCTGCGAGTTCCCCGGGTGATGCTGGGCTGCACCATCCACTCGGAAATGGTCAAAGCCAGGCTCCTCCAGCTCCTTTTCCATGTCCCATTCCAGTTCCAACGCTGTGGCTTGGAGCTCATCGTTGTCAAGGTATGGAGAGTGCCCCTGTGCTCTCTGGTCGGCATGCACTTTGTGATAGGCCATCTTTTTATCTATTAAAACAGAATTCAGAACCTAAATGTTTGTTTCTATATGCACACATACATAATTTATTTATTCTTTGTCAACCTAGAAGAACTAAACAGACAACAAAACCCAAAAACTGGGTTCTCTTTATTTCCCTCTCCCCATTTCCATTGTCCTGTCTTCTTTTGCAGGATCAGCAGTCCCATGAACATCATCACAGGAGAAAGAAGATATTTATGGGAATATATTGTAAGAGTAAGAATAAAGGGAATTTAAAAGTGCCAATGGCAAACCACTGAAATTATCCAATTATTTTGTCAGTCTTCGAGATAATATTAAAAAATTGAGTGAAGACTCAGAGTTTCCAAAACAATTATTTGTTACTTGAAAGTAATTCTAAAGCTTAACAACTGTGTGCAACAATTTCATTTCACACACCATACAAAATAATGCTGCTAAAATAAAGTTGAAAAGCTGGAAATAATATGAATTGCCTGATCTGATTCTAAACACGAGGAAATGATAAATTAAAAAAGAAACTTCAGGGTGACACTGTACTTACATATCAATAAAAGGCTTCCATTTAGAGGGAGCATTCTATTATTTATAGGTATTTTAAATGCATAGTTCCTGAATGACTGATGAATTTACTTAGAAATTGTCCCAGCTGTTTTGCTCCACTTATTTTTCCCATTTTAATGAATCAAAAGCACTGCCAGGTAACTATTTGTAACAAAATCATTCTTTTAATAGCAAGGCATAACTGTGGCACTTCTAGATATTTCTGTGGAAGTAGAAGCCCTCTAAAGGGAACTCTGACCTCCCATACAAATACTCAAAGTCAATTTTCAACAAATCATTTTTTGACAGACTGCAACAACAGGGTGCCTTTTCCCCCATACTCTGACAATAGCCATTCCAACACATAAGCATCTGTAATTTAGGGCTTTTCAAACATCAGACTCACTTCTCAATTAGAATAAAATGAAGATAAAAATATGAAACCTCTCCTAGTCATGAACACTAGACTGACACCTACAACACTACATTATCACTCCATTTCTGTGTTTGAAGGCATTTTCACTCTCCAAGACTCACCTCCAAATAACATTACCACATAATAGAGGAACCCAGTGTAATGGCAAAGTGGAATTCAGCTTTTTGAAGCTCTCTGAAGAGAGCAAACCGCTTGCAAGCTCCAATATAATGAAACAGCCTATTGTCCCCTGAAAGGCTATCTGCCTCTATACAATACCAATTTAGTGATCCCATTTTCCCCCCTACAGCCATATAAATATCCCTCACCTACACCTGTCAGACAGCCTGGGGACAGCCAAGGGAGTCCACACCTTCCGAGCCATCATTCCAGCCATTCTGCAAATCAATTCTCCACCTGCAGCCCAAACTCTTCCATATGCAGTGGGAGCAACAGAGTGAGCTGAACTAAAGCCTCTTAAAATAGTGTGAAAGCCTGCATTGCTTATTTAAATAATGATTGCACATTTAGTCTTTAAACTCCAAGTCAAAAATGTTGAAAAAGTCAAACAGCTGCAAAGCTGCTGTGGCTGCCCTTTGTGGGCTTTGTTAGCCCAGCCCTCAGGCTTGTGAAGGATCCTCTGAGCTTCAGCACTCCAATCCCCCCACAGTTGTGCATCACCCCGAGATCTCCCAAGGGAGCACTCTGCCTCTCCATCCAGGCTGTTCAGGACCATATTTGATAAGGCCAGCCCCAGAACTGATGCCTGCTGCAGAGCTTCCTGCCAAGCACCAACTGGACATCAAACCATGTACTAATATTCTTTGGAAAATTGAGATAACTAATTTTCAAGCTATTCATCTGCCCTTTCACTCTGTCTCCTCTTCTGTTAGTGGAAGGATTAATTTGTAAACCATCAGTGACAGAGATCACTGCTAGGTAATATAAACTGCCCAACAACCTCATCTTTCCAACTCTTCTTCATATTGCTTTTTATTAGAAATTAAAGGCTGGTGTTTTGTCCTTTAAAGCAAAGCAAATCACCACTGCATTTCATAAACACATAATTTTGGCTCTAGAATTCCAGAAGTCATTTAACAAACTGTTTTAGCCAAATAAGTGAACCCTTGGCAGACTACTGCAGTACTAGCCATAAACCAGAATTAAGGCAGTTTTTCAGACGTAATTTTATGGAAAATATTATTCTTTCTGAGCTTATAAATGTTGACCATTGCCTATCTGTGGTAGTTAAGTTTTCCCCATATTTATGACATTTTAAAAAAATGTGTGTTATTGTTCAATGGAGCATATTAATAAAGGTTATTTAAATCTGCATATAAATGCATAACAAACATTCATATGAAATTTCTTGTAATGGTTATTAATGCTGATGAGTAGTAACCCCATTCCATAGCTTAGCATCTCAGCAATTCCATTCTCATTCAAAGCACCAAAACAAGTTACCTCACTTCAGGAGAGAAAAAATAAAAAACAACAAAAAACCAACAAACAAGCAAGCAGCTAAGTGAACTAAAATAAAAAATCAATATTCAATTCAGTTTTATATTTGAGACCAGTCTTCGGAGTATGGGATCTTATTAGCAACTCATGTCCTTTAGTTAAAGAATGCAAAGAATGCAAGAGTAGCTGCAGTTGTTAACTTCACTTTTCCCACTAATATTTCTAAGCTCATTGTTTCAGTCTAAGGACACAGCACAATTTACCTTGAAGTATCTGAGGTCAGGGCCTGCACTGCATTTAACCATTCCAAAAGCAATTTTAGAAAGGGGTCTCCTGGTTCTCAAGGCACAGACCATTTGTGCCATGCAATCTGTATCACCTGTTCTATTTAGTATTTGGTTTTTAGCTGGTTAAGGAAGTAGGCATGACTTAAAGACTATGTATTAAATGTAGTTTTAGCTTAGAATTGGAAAGAGAAAGAAAACACTACAGATTCACAATAATACTGAATTGGGGTGGGAAAAAAGACAATAGAAATACAGAAAAAAAATGGAAGTCAAGAAAAAACACTACAATACTCTAGTTCAGTCCTCTCCATAACACAGACCGTAAAATGAACATATTTTCAAAAGACATTTTTGAAAACTTCAGGAGATAGAAAATTCTCCCCATCTGCCAGCAATCTGTTTCAACATTTAATTGTTGTTAAATACATGTTTTATTATAAAGATAAAAGAGCAACTGCAAAATGCCAGAAGTCTGAATATGCACCAAGTGAGCTTTAAAGCCACTCTGTAGGGACAGCAAAGGAGACCATAAACTCTGGAATACTGGACAGAGCCAAGCTGATGAGCAATAAGGATGATGTACATTTCTGTACTTCCACTGATTTCTGAGGAGACTGTTTATAGAGAGGTATCAAACCAAAGCTAAATATCCCTTCAATTAACTGTACACAAGAAATCAGGAGAGTCAGCTCTATCAGATCATTATTGCCTTAACAGCTACCATTCCAAAACTCTCTGCCTGTGCTTTGACCTTAAAAGTAACACATGTACATCCTGCCTGGTAGGAACATCTTGTTATGGAACCACCAGACCTTTTTTTTTTTGACAACTTTCCCTGTTTCAATCCCTTATCAACGAAGCTTTTGAGAACGATACAATATGGTCTTCATGAAAGGTCCTGCTACCCCCCAATACCTTCAAAACAGAAAGGTGAGTTTACATGAACATTTTATGAAACCAACAAGCAAAAAGCAGTATGAGAATACTACTGTAAATTCTTTGTGACTGGTGCTGAGGTTGTTAAATGCAGCTCATAAATAGCTGAGACAATGAGCAGCCTCATGCACTGCAGGAAGTGTGAGAAGTGTTAACGGGCTGCCCACAACAAGCCCTTCGTGGGCTGCTTAGTGCCCAGTCCTAAAAAGGCAAAATGCACTCAGGAATTGTCCTAGAGGCATTGTGGCCTTCTTGTATAATTATAAACCTAGAAATCCAGGGCTGTTTGCTCATCTCATTTTGATGGGGTCTTTAATTTTCTTTTCTTCTCAGTATGTTTTATACAGAGTGCTTTTCCTCTAAGCCCTTGTGGTCTTTTTGTGCCCAGGAAAACCCCCTAAGCAGATGTAATGTCACCTGTTTAAAGGGCCAACAGCCATGCATATCATGGAACTCAACACCCACTGCACTTGCACGGCTTTAAAATATGTATGACAACAAATTAGTACTTGTAAAACGTGATGATGCCAAGTTTCAGGCCTAGACGAATTTCTTCAGAGTTATAAATCCCTGGCAAAAGCTGTTTGCAGAAGAGATTATGATTCCCTTGTCAACAGCAACATTATGTAATTCAAAAAATAAAAGAAAAATAATGTGGTATTTCTATCACCGCTGCCTTAATTCTGTGCAGTAATGATTTCTCCCTTCCCTCACATTTGGGATATGGGCTTGGCACCCAGTTCAGTTACAGCAGGACAGTTAAGTACCTTGCCACTCCACAGAACCACCAGATAAAAACAAATGACAGAACTCACCAGTTGTTCACATTTCACTGAAGATGAATGCAACCTGAAAGAGTGAGCAGTGTTGCAGCAGAAGACAGAACGAAGAGATCAGACTGGTCTGTAAAACACAGCTAAATTGAGTCTAAAGTTTTCTCTTCATTAGTAAGTCCTTTGTGGCCCAGATGAATGATATAGAGTATTTAACTTCTTCAAAAATTTCTCACTGATTTCATTGTATCATTAACAGCCATGTGGACCAGGATACCATTAATATCAACACAGAGGATGACCACATGACAAGAACAGGGTCTGTGGTGAATCCTGATTGGTAAGACTTGTGCATGATGATGTCCAGCTGGAAGAAAAGTTAACTTGGCTAGGATCAGATGCATCAGCCTCCTGAGCTGTAATATCCTGGGCCATCCAGATGTGCATAGGTACATGGATGTATTTGCCTGCTGCCTTTTCAGAACCTCTGAATTCCTGGGGCCTGCAGAAAGATTGCAGGAAGGTCCTCCTTCCCCAGCAGACAAGTATCAGGTAGCAAAAAGGCAGCCTGAGCTGGTCTCTAGTATGCTGGGCATGCATTGCTAACACAGATCTTTCCCATTCTCAGACCCGTTTAGTGTGCAAATACCTATTTGCCTGAAACAAAACTCAGAATTATTTACTGACCTCATAGGAGCTAACAGCATCTGTGATATATGCAGAGTCTACCTGGGAGGTTTATTAAAACTGCAGTGTAATCAGATCAGTACAAATGGCTCTGCTATGGAGCCTGTGCATTTCTTGTGGGACGTGCTGTGCTGATGCCTGTGCTTTGCTTCCAGGACAGCTCTTCCCTCCCATTAGGGTGGGTACAGCTCAGTTTTCTCACTGTTCACTCTTTCTGCTCGTCTGTGAACATCAGACAATGATGCCAAACAAGGAGAGAGAAGCCACACACACACAGAGTCCCGTTTCTTAGCTCATGAATTAATCACTCATTTTTCCACTGGAACCAACACTGAGATCCTGCTGTTCTCCTTGAGAAGGGCACTGGATAGGATTGCAGTCCTTGTAAAGGCAAATAAGCAGATGGAGAGTTTAGGACTTCCAGGGCCAGGATGTGTTGTGTTCACTCACTGTTCTCAAACTGGGCGTGAAGGGAAGAAATTCCGTCCCACATCTCTGTTCATCTGCACCAGACCCCAGCCCCACTACCTAAATCCTCCTGCCTCAACCACCTCCCCACCATATACCTTCCCAAAACTCTACCCAAGCTCCTGTCCATCCCACCCAAAGCTGTTCTTCCAAAATGTCAGTCTTTCCCTTTTCTCACTTTTCCTCATACCAACTGTCTGTGCACTGTCCTAATACCCAATGTGCCTGCATAGATATGTTTTTTTCCAACTTCAAGGTTTCATCAATAATATATTCTGCATTACATTCCCCCAGACATTATAATTGCCTCTGAAAGAAATACAACACAAAGTTTTACCAGGACAAAAACTATTACTGGGGCATTTGCATTTAAGCTTATAGATGAATTTGATGTGAAATAAAATCATTGTAAATGGTGTTTAACTTGAAAATGCTGACAGCAATAGCTGTACTAACAGGCCATAGCAGTGCTTAAGAAAGTTAATTTTATATGACTCATTTCTGCTTTGGAAGTTTTTACATTCCAGTCTTTGGCTTGGGCACATTTCACTTTGATAATTTTCAAACTCTTTTTTCTCTTTAATTACAGTCAATCCTATTTAAAATATTATAAAGAATTAAGTAATTTTAACTTTGAAAATTTGGAAACAGTACACTTGCAAGGTACTACAGTGTAATAAAGTGTGCTAGTGGGAGCCTGCTATACTTCAGAAGATGCCAACCAACACTGCAAAATACTGTGTGATTTCAGCCCATATCTTGGAAAGAACAAAAAAAACCACAAACCAGGAAAAAAACACACAAAAAGCCAACACCACAACCAACCACAACTAACAACAAAAACAAAAGAAAACCAAAACCAAAAGGTCACTTTTATGGATGAGATACAAACAAGAAAAACAGGAATCTGGCCTCATCACAGGCATCAACTCCACTCCTGTTCTTTAAGCATCACTGACAAAGCCTTGCAATGAAGATTTTAACACATTCTGTTTGAGGGGGGAAAAAGACCCAACCAAACCAACCAAAAAAAAAGAAACCACAATCCACAGACAAATTGGTAACTCTGGAGCATTTGTGATACACTTTTGTCTGTAACTGTTCCAACCTTCCTGCCCTAGCAAGGTCATCACAGAGCACAGGGCACAGGATTGCATCCAGATCGTTCTGGGGTATCTCCAGTGACGGAGACTCCACACCTTTCCTGGGCAATCTTTTCCAAGTGCTCCAGTTTTAAGAGTTTAGGATCAACTTCTCAAACTTAGCTGGTTACAGAAGACAAACCTTTCTCTTAGCAATATTTCACATGGAAATCAGAGATACACAGGAAATATGAAGCCCTAATGTCTCATGTCAAGAGTAATTTTTTGGATAAAACCAGATATTAAATGATACGTTCAAAATACTGATACACACACACAAATGTTCCTGCTGTCACCCTTCTGTGTTATTCTTACTTGCTGTAGAAAAATAGGTCAGTAGTTATAAAAAAAATTTAAATCCTTACTTCAAGAGTACATTTTCTAGATTTTTTTTCTCATTTCTTGCTCAGTGGGGTTTTACTCAGTTTTATCAAGTTCAACAATGACAGAGAGCCCTTAAAAACAATTTATTATGGAGCTGAAGATGGCAACATTTACAATTTAGCTTTATTGGAATTTTACTATATTTTGATAGATGACAGCTTTAATGATTTTGTGCAGGGTTTATGGCAGAAAACAGTAAGGCAGTAACATCATCTTCTGCTCTTTTCAGCGATGTGTATCCAAAGAATTCAGAAAACAAGCAAGTGTACTTCATAATCACGCCAAATTTATTTTCTGGGTGAACTCTCAAATGTTAAAGCTCAAGCACACAGAGTGACGTTGCCATGACAACTGCTACTGCAACCCAAGATGAGCCCATGTTTATGGAAGCACATTTCTGTCCCCTGCACACCTGCCGAGGCAGGCGGACGCCCCGCACTCCCGTCAGGAGGCAATCGAGCTGCTCCCCCATCATCAGCCCTGAGACCGCTCCTGGCAAGGCGAGGGGACATTTACTGGAGCCACTAGGCTGAAACAACCCTGCACATATCATCTGTGCAGTGGCAGAATCACAGCATTGTTTAGATTGGAAAAGACCTTTAAGGTCTTAAGTTGCGCCATGGAAAATATAGGTTGGATATTAGGAAGAAGTTTTTTACAGAAAGAGTGATAAAATATTGGAATGGTCTACCCAGGGAGGTGGTGGAGTCACCATCCCTGGATGTGTTTAAAAAGAGATTGGATGTGGCACTCAGTGCCATGGTTTAGTTTAGCTGAGGTGTTGGGACATAGACTGGACTCGACCTTGAAGGTCTCTTCCAACCTGGTGATTCTGTCACCAAGTGCAGCCACTAAACCAGCACTGCCAAGGCCACCACTGCCCCACGTCCCCAGGTGCCACATTTACACAGCTTTTATGTACCTCCAGAGGTGGTGACTCCACCACTGCCCTGGGCAGCTGTGCCAGGGCTTTCAGGGAAGAAAATCATCCTTATATCCAATCTCAACCTTTTCTGGTGCAGCTTAAAGCAATTTCTTCCTGTCTCACCACTTCTCACCTGAGAGAAGAGACCAACCCCACCTGGCTAAACCTTCTTTCGGGGAGCTGTAGAGAAGATAAGTTCTCCCCTGAGCCTCCTTTTCTCTAAACAACCTCCCTCAGCTGTTCTTGCTAAGCTTTGTTTACTCCTGCTTCTAGAGCCTAAATGAGACACCCTTCATTTGCCCCAAGATGTAATATTAGAAGATTTAGTGTTGCTATAGCTCTAGGGGAGTGGAGCAGTAATATGTTTGGTGTCCTTTGACCTTTTTTTTCCTAAATCTCCACTGAAATAAGCTGTCGAGTTTGAGAAATGTCAGGGTTTGGTCATTTGAGTCTGCCTGGAGGTGTAATTTTGCATGGTGCACAATTCCTGTGAATTTATCAGAACATGTTTTTTCACACATAGTCAACATGGTGTGACATTCAGCATCCCGAATCCGCCAATGTCTACACGCCGAAATGAGTTCATGATTTCTCTTAAAAAGAAAACCCAAAATGTGTTAGTTCAGGTCAACAAAGGAATCCTCGTTGGATTCCTGAGGATAAAAATTAAAGGAAGCACTCCATCCTTCTGCCATTTCCTCTGCATACCCATCTGCTGGCAGTTCTGCCATGGGTTTAAGAACTGTAGTGAAGTACATCTGCATGTTGAGCTTCACACAGCAGTAGTGTATGTGCTTTGAGTAGCTCTCCAGAAGAATTTTACAGTTTCACTTTAGGCCTTCTGGAACTAAGTCACAAAAAGCAGCCAGATCTGATGCTGTTTTCAGCCGAGTCCTACCCAGCTGTGCCCACATCCTTGGGAAAAGAGGCACAGCTGCTTAGCCTATGGTTTAATCTTCAGCCTCTCTTTGATGGTGACCCAACCACTATTTAGGGAAATCTCTAAGCTCTTGCTAAGGTGCATAGAGATGAGGGCATTGCAAGAAATAAACTGGAGAAGTCCATTATCTTAAAAACTACCTCAATCCTCAATCTCAGCCTGGTCATTTTTGACACACTCAAGGTGACAGTCAAACTTTCATATATACAGAATTTATCACAGACTGCTAGTAGACTGAACTTATTAATACTGTTAGTATTACACATTTCTCAAGGAATAATTCCTTAAAAAGCAACCACAACATTTCCTGACCACTTAGAGAAGAACACAATACACACCTTACGATCTAAAATAAACGGATCAGCTACTGTAGAGGAAAAACTTCTCATAAACCTTCTTTTAGACTTGGCCAGGGTTGTGCATAGCTATTACAGCTTAAATTGTTTATGCTGTAGAACTTTTTTGATTTAGAAACATTAGCAGTTGAAGATAACCAAAGTGTGTATTACGACAAGAGCAAAGAGGACATATTCAAGAAACATATAGCGTAGTACACTGAGCTAAAGGAGGCTATAAACCACATAACTGATGCTTAGAGGTACTGCAGCAATTCCCTTCTAAAGTGGGAACAGTGCATGAACAGAAGGGCTGATGGTTTCTGCTAATTTAGCTCTATGCCATGAGCTGAATGTGGGCTGATGGTCCTGCAAGATGCTGGATACTCATGTTCAGGCACACACCCTGGACAAGACAGCCAGTGATGTTGAGGAACTTCCAACAGAGCAATGGCAGTCAGAAAATGACAATCTGCTGACACCAAAAAATGTCAAATAACAAATGCCACAGTGCAGCAGCTGTGGGTGACCAGTCACTGAGCATACTTTGCATACTGGCATAATATGTACTATTGCTTCCCCTCCAATTTTCTTTAAAAAGCAACATTAATCCAAAATACTCCAAGGAACAGTGCTGGGAGAAGACTAAACCTTCTGTTCCACCTTTCAGCTATAAACCAGAACATGTCCATATTCACGTCACGGTAGAACACATTACAGCCTCTTAAAAAGATGGGCTGATACATCAATTACAATAGTAGAAATAATTCTGGAAACTTCACTGAAAAGTTGACAGTTCACAGAATCATGAAAATGTTGGCTGGCAGGGACCTCACTGGGTCACCTGCTCCAACCTCCCACACAAGGCAGGACTGCTGCCAAGAACAGATCAAGTCACCTCATCCTTGAGGTGAACTCATCAAGCATTTAATCAGAGCTAAAGGGTTCAATATAAACACAAATGTATGCCACTGCACTCCCCTTTTTTTCCTCTGCTGCCAGTACATCTGTTTCTTAGTAAAAATAACATCAGTATGCAAAAATAAAAACTCTCAGACCTGTAATATAACCGGTCGTTAAAATTCATACAGACATTTTTGCTTAAAAAGAAAAGTACAATACAGAAAGGAGACAGAATTGAAAAAAGAAATGAAAGTCTTAACCCACAGACATAGCAGCCATGGCATGAAAAATTCATTTCCATTAATGAGACATGGTAGTCCCCAGGCCAGCGCCCTTTGTACGTGAACCATGTTAATCAGATTGTATGAGCATTTGCTGGAAACTCCTGGGACAGCAAGCAACTATAACTATAGAGCAAGCACAGCAGATTAGCAGCTTGCTAAAAACTGCTTGACTTGTAACCCTTGAAGCACAGGAATGATGCAGGTTTCCCAGATCACTGATAAATGAAGCATTTCATTTACACGTCTCGTATTTGTTGCAGCCTTTGCTGCAATTTCCACATCACCAAAACGTGGACAAAACTTCCTGCTCAGGGACACCTTTATGTAAGAAAGCACTGAATAAACACACACATAAGGTCTGTGTCAGCCCAGCCTTGGTCACACATGCTTCTGGCACAATGCTATTGATTTCCTGCATCTCCAAAAAACCCTTCAGTAACTGCAGCTGGGTCGGAGTGGGATGGAGACACAGGAATTCCCACCAGGACTCCCTGCAGGAGCTCGGCAGATTTGGATGAGGAGTACAGGTGGATTTAGGGCAAGACCTTACAAAACAGCAGGACCTGGCCTTAAGCAGATTTCTCCTTTTGAAGATGTCCTGTTTTATGAACCTTTCAATCTGGGTTTAGGCTTTCCTTCCTTCCTCTGGCAGTTAATACATTTGATTGCTTCCTATCTTGGGCTTCATCTGCTGCATCTTCCCAGTGACACAAACTAATGGAAACCTGCACTATTTCAGTCAACTTCATTTTAAAAACATTTGAGCGTTTCATGGAAATTTCAAAGTTATAAAGCTTTTTATTGATTTTATTCCCAGCCTAATTTTAATCTCAGTCACCAGCTCTCACTGTCTGTGTAGAGCTAGAACCCACTAAGAAACCAGTGTTCTCAGAAAGTCACCCTCCAATTGAAGGGAATCAATAAGGTAATTTCCAAGGAGCATAACCTGACAATACTCATGAAAATATTATCCATAACTGAGTCTGAAAAGTAATCCCAAGAAACATGCTTTAGTGACTGTGAGTAATACAATCAAACTATTAAATTCTGCAAAATACTACTGAGTATTTTCAACATTATACAGATATTTTTTACCAAAATGTGAATTACAGTCCAATTGTCTGCCTTTTTTTTTAACCTACAATACTTAGATGTCTCCTTGAAGGAAGAAGAGAAGATTTCATAAAATAAACAGATGTATAACCAACCATAATTCATGTGCTGCTTCTGTCTCTCTGCAGGCCCCTGAGAAATTCTCTAAAATGTTATAATGACTCTCAGTATGGCCCTGGCCTCTCCCACCTTTCTTCCCTTTTGAAATATAAATTTAAAAATATAAGTAAATATGGAAATAGGGATACAGATCCTAAACTCCACAAGTATCTGTATTTTCTTTGACTTCAATTTCTCAGAGTTTCCCCAGAAACGTCATTCAAAACTGAACATGCTCTGCTTTATCTTCCACGTTAGTTACTTCTCTTAGAAATAAACATTTCCTCACTAAAAATGTGCATTTTTATTAAATTTAGGGGTTTAGTGGGAATATTTTTCTCATGAAACAACTTAATCAGCTTTATTTATAAATGACCTGATTCCAAGCTCGGGGAAAAAAAAAGAGAAGTCAGAAGATGCCCATGAGGAAGAGGATCAGGCCATGCAAATCAAAAAAGCAGCAGCACTTCCTTCATCTCTACTACTTTTTTACAGGGAAATGTCTTCCACTGAGCTTCATAGTACAATGTTTTTCATGATTTACAGCAAGGAAAGAGGCAAATAAATCTCTAGTGAAAAGTCACCCAAGATTATGAAAAATTTAGTGACTAAATTTATAATTAAAATGAATCAAGAATCAACATTAGAAAACAGTTTGTACATTAACAGAAATTCAAGACTGAAAATCTGAATGTTCTTATTTTATTTTTTTTTTCCAACAGCAAACACACAGAATTCCCTGTGTTTTAGATACAGGACATACCTGCAATTTCTTCATGTATTGAGGGTATTTAGAAACAGAGTGAACTGTATTAAGCATGTCTCATACTTGTATAATTTATTTATGAACAGGGGCATTATTAAAAATAAATGATCTTCAATGGCACTTAAAAGTAAAGCTGTTTTGAGACCAAATGTTAGGCAAATGGCATGGAAATGTAAAACTCGGCAAGTCACAAAGCACTGCTCTATCACAAAATATTTGTATTACCAAAACACAGCCTGAAACAATCAGGGTTGTTTTAACCACAATCAAAATCATTACAATTGCATAACGTCATGGGCTATCAGTATGTTAGTTAGTTATTCCATTTTTCAGTCTCTTTTAAAAAGTACCAAGTCATGACTCTGTGCCACTCAGGTAGATACAAAGGCTGTGGCTGCCCTGCCAGGCCTTACAAAGGGCTTCATGTGAATATGGGCAGAAGCAGTGGGTTCCATCACCCATTTTCATACTTTGTTCACAAAATTCCCCAATATAACCACCACAGTGTCACGCCCAAAGCCCACCACATGGAATGTAAAGACAGGAACCCTACAGTGATCATTGTGCCTCATGTGCATGTAAAATGCAAAGGCTCCATAGATCTCTTTTGGACCTGTAATCCATTTCCATTTTCCCCTTACTTTTAGATCCTGGAAATAATTAAGCCTTCAGTTAAACCAATTAAATATTGTGTGCTGTTTCAAAACCATACTGGATTTTTACCTTTCTCTGCTAAACTTAGTCCAAAATAATTGCAGAGAATACAATTATCTACCACAGTCACCATCTGGGACATGAAAGCAATCACTTTAATTATTGCCATTTTAACTTGGGACCCACAAAGACCACTTTCTGGGCTACATATGGAGTTTATTTTTATGGATTAATGTCAAAACAGGTGGATGCAACATATAAAAAGGCAGTTGGCTAAATGCCCATAAACTTTTCCACCTAGTGCAGACTACTACAAAGAACTGGAGAACTGAATTTTACATCCAAGCTGGTTGTTAAGCTGCTAGGTGATTTCAAAAACAAAATCAGCACTGTTCTAAAGCACTTTTATGTATCATTGAAGTAGCTACCATTGACGTAAAGAGATAACTTTCTCATTAGAGATGCAGATTATCAAAAACTAGTAATGTTACTGACTGTACTGGGAATCTTGTTTATGGGAAAAGGAGAATACTTTACTCTGGGCACTTTTATTTGAGTAGATACCTATGAGTATGCACTTCTAGCACAAGCCATCAAAGTTAAAATGGATTTATCCAGCAGAGCAATCACACAGAAAAGAGTAAAGGAGGACTGCAATGTAATTAAATAAATGAGAACCAGAAAAATAAATATATAGAGAATGAAATGTAGAAAGGGTATTAGCTTAAGAGTTTTTGAATATAGCACTGAAAAAAAACCTACTTAAATGTCTTTGAAGATAGTTTGAATCGGGTTTACCAAGGTCAAAATGACTGCAAAATGAGTAAGAAATTAAAAAACTTACATAACATAGTAGTAAGCAAAATCTTCTTAGAGCCCTGTCACAACTTAGACTTCACAGAGCTGAATAAAACCTGAATGGACTCTCATTTAATGAGCCCATCAGACCTGACTCACATACTGGATGTCTTAAGATTATTAATGAATGCAACAGTCGATGGAATTCCCAGCCTACAAGTGTTTGAAAGGATCATCACTTCTTCATCCTGACACAGTGAACTCCTCCTGTGGGCTGCAGAGGCTCCTTCACTCTCACCAGTGTTAAAGGAAATCAGTTTGGTCAATTCCCCCAAACTGTACTCTGAACACAGCAGAACTGAGTCAGCAGTAGCTTTCCATCACACAACACACTTTCAATTAGCAGCTAATGACAGTGGTTGTTTTCTGGTTTGCTTGTTTGCTTAAACTCGTTAAGTTGATGATCATCAAGACATCTCACTATTTACTTTCACTATTTTAATAAATGATAAACACCAATACTGGACTGAGATGAGATCAAAACCAGTTTGTTGGCCAGAAGCTCTGCATTTTGTAAGCAAGGAGCAGCACAACCCATGCAACTGGCAGGGCTCCAGCTTCCTGGCAGAGTTGGAGCAATAAACTGTAATTCACCATCAGACCTGCATCCAGTGGATGTTTCCAAAGACATCCATGACCACTATTAACACAACCTACTGAGGCTGGGGAGAACACTCTCCTACTGCTTGATTAGAAACAGAGCTTATTGTCCTTCTCCCACGCAGATTTCACATCTGCAGACTTCTTCTCTAAATTAGAATTATGCATTGCTTTTTGCTGGACAACATGCTCCAGCCTTAACCCTCTGAATATTCTAATTGTTTTGAATGTAAAACCAGTAAGGGTTGAAAACAAACACATACCTGAAGCATTTAAGCACTGAGATCTAAATCCCACTTTTTTGGCAGGCCTATTATGAGTATCCAGATCTAGTTCTTTGGTTTTTCAAGATTTACCTACAGCATACTGCAGACTGCAAGGATTGAGTTAAATCTTTTAAAAGATAATGATACAAGTATTGAGCTCAATGAAAAAAAAAAAAAAAATCACACATGACCTTAGCAGGAATATTCTAATTGTAATGTTTATCCACAGCAATGATCTGCAGTAGGTCTTCATCCCATAAGAAGTATTTTACTATTGAAAATATAAACATCTTTGCCATGTTTTGAAACTAAATAATTAGATTTAGAGAAAATATGCTTAATTATACCCAGAACAATCAAGACTGCTCAGAGGGTGTGGGTCCCTCAGTCCATCTGCTGAGTAGGTTCACTGCTTTTTTGGCACTTCCTTGAAGTCATGAAGTGAACACACACACAGAGGTTAGAAACGTTTCAAAATCATGTAAGCAGATGGTGATACAGCAGGTAATAATTTAATTACACTACTCCTAGAACATGTTTCCCAAAAAATCCCAAACCCAAAGAGAAAGAGGGAGGGAATTAACAATGTCCAGTCTGATCTTTTAATTGCAGTGCAATCACTTTTGTTGAATTAGCACTGATTTTCCACCCATCTATTCTGCAGCTGGAAACAGTACCAAACAAGTTCTATACCATGTTTTACTCCTAACACAACATTTTTGATGGAAAGAATAAAAATTAGCATGATAAAGCACAAGTTGTCCTCGTAGACAAGAAAATAACAGCAACACTGAAGAAGAAAACATATCTTTAGCTTTGCAGGTACAAAGAGGTCAGAAAGATATACACACATCTGCTCTTGCTTCTATACAGAACCCTGATACTTCTGAAGTGTGAAAGCAATGAAGAAATGCTGGTCTTATGAATTCTTCATTTTGTGCAAAAGCACAGAATCCCATGGCCAGGAAGCAGCACAATCCAGACAAGATACCAGAGGTAACCCAGGAACTGAGCAAATTTAATGAAAATGAGAGAAGAGCATTAAAGAGTTAAAAAAAAAAAAAAGGAAAAACCAAAAACACAAAAAAACAACCCAGTATTGTATTGGACACAAAAACACCTGTGAAGGCCAAAAGAAGGAAAAAAAAAGGCTCTCCTGAATGTTGTTTGGGCAACTTAATGTTTTAGACAGGAAATTGCTGCCTGAAAAGAGGTTGAGAATGATGAGATAAACACTGAAGCACATGAGGTTTGATTGGCACTTTAAGTCAGTGCTGCTGAGTCATCCTAACCTCAGGAATGTGAAATTACAGCAGAGATGCAGCACCCTTTGCATTACGTGCATAAATTAAGGCATAAAAATGTAAGGAAGCAAGTGCAAATTAAATGGAATAATCAGCAAACTGTCACTGTGAGACTCAGCATGTTCCAGCCCCTGCTGGCATTATGGGATGTCTTCTAGTGAGACGTTAAGATATGGGCAGAAAAAAGGAGGGTTGGGTGTAAGGCAGAATTAATGGTTGTGAAATTACCCCAAAATAATACAGGTTTATACATAACATTTTAATTTTGTCATAAAGCAGTAGATGTTGTCCTTATGGAAAGGTCAAATGGCACTAAGAGTCACAAGACCTGAGTCACAAAGTGTAAGTAGTAATTTATATGTATGTGCATATAGACGTGAATGAAAGAAACATCATTAAAATCACTAATTGAATCTTTTCAGTTATTTTCATCCTGTCTACAATGGCATAATTGGCTGCCTAATTAGAAGTAAAAAAACTAGGTTTGTGATTTAGGCAGCTCATAATGCAAACTTTCATTGTATTATTTTTTTATTAGCTCCATTTCTCAGCAAACTCTATATGGAAATGGATTAAGGAAGTTGAGTTCTGGATTTTATGAAACTGTAAATTAACATATGAAATATTATTTAACATTAGATTTTGTAAACAAATAAGATCTCTCCAAATTGCACATCTAGTCAGTTCCAACTTGGGATCAACTTCTCTCTTAGAATGCACAGCACAAGAAAAGCCAGCACAGCTTCCTGGAGTGTCACCTTGTCTTTGTAACAGACTTATTTTTCCCTAGTTTTTATTGAGTAGGTAAATGGCATAAAAGAAGAGAGATGAAGCATTTACAACTGTTTCCTATAATTTCATGTTTTGATTCCTACAATTTATTCCTCAGTAAGTTAAAAATCAGAGCAGAAACACCACAAAAGGTCACTTGGATGTAGAAATATCAAAATCCCCAGCATCATTCCAGCAAGGTTTATGATGTATAGCTTGAAATGCTAGATAAACTCAGAAGAATATATTAAAACAAACCTCATAATGAAAACAATATATAAATACCATATAATTCTTTGCTGTGCTTGTCACTTGAAAAGGAAGTTCAAATCAAATTTTAATAAATATGACATACGAGTTCAGAGTGTAATGGTGCATTTACCACATAAGACAATTTATTTTTTTTAATTGAATGCTGTTTAATGAAGCTTTACCTTACTTTTCAGACTGCAGACACCACAGTGTTTTGGAAAAAGAGTCTGAAGTCAGAGTCTAATTAAAACCCTCTGCATGTCTTAAGGCACCTATGCTGTTGTTGTTTGGGTTCTTTTTTGGTTGCTGTTGGGCTTTTTTAGGAATGGCTGGTGTTTTGCACACAAATTATCCACTTTATTAAGTATATACAAGTATATGTGCACACAACTATGTATGTGCCTGCATTTTCTGTAGCTATATACAGAATAAATGGAAGTTATTATTTGGTATTTTCTTAGAAAACTACTCAACCGCTGAACTACTTCCGTGGCAACAAATACCTTATTAGAAAATAAAAGTGGCAGTAAGAACTATCAGGTTTAAATATTTAGTGGCAAATATTAGACTTCTGACCATTAAAATGACTCCAAACAGCCCTTGAGCTGTTGAAGATGGATGTGTGAGGGATGGACTGAGGGAAGCTGAGAAATGACCTGCTCTGTCCCCCAGGAAAACCAAAACAACCTCAAGTTTAAGAATCTTACCTAAAGGAGATGTCCATGTTCATATGAATATAAAGAAAGACATGTCTGCCTGTTTGCCTCAGGAAAGGAGCACAAAGTAAAACAAGAGCCAGCTGATCTGTTTTGTCCACCAACAACAGTGACCAGTCTCTTGCAAATGAAAGTGCTGCTAAAGTTTTCTGATGAATATTATCATCCAAAACTTATGTCATGACAGTGAATAGTAAGTAACCATGAGAAAGCCCAGACAGAAGAGGAAAAGAGGAAAATACTAAACAAGCTGCTTAAAAAAATAGGTGGGGATTTTTTGTTTTTTTTTAAGCTCCCTTGAATGCTAAAGACTCTACAAAGAATAACAGGCCAGACATGATGTAACTCATCCAGCCCAGGGAAGGGGCAGGCTCAGCATCAAACACCACCAGCAGCCACCATCCCCAACTCTAATTGTCTTTTAAACGGTGCCAAGTTGATCGATGTGTCCCTTCTGATTTACTATATACTTTCTTTTGGTTCGCTGAAGGGAAGTTAAACACGCAGAAGAGAATAATGTGTCAACCAGGAGATTAGTTTTACAGCCTATATGTTGAAGTGAATAAATTGTACTTTCATTAACAGAAGTAGGCCATACGCCGGAAAAGTCATTGGATTCGCTTCACTGGTGAACTGGAGCAACAATATCTGATTAGAAAGCCTCAGCAGTTCAAAAGTCTTTAAAGGCAGGTCCTTTGGTTATGCAATTAATTTTTAATGATATTGTTCCATCTGGGAGATTCACTTGAAGTGCCAAATGGGTTCCCTGAGCTGAAGTATTAGCTTTAACAAACCTGACACATCTACAAGCTGTCTAGTATCTGCTTAAAATACTATTTAAAAGTTTATGGGAAGAAGCTCTCCCTATTTGTGCCTTCTTCTCCTCCAGCGGTTTTCCAGGTCCTGTAACACATCCATGGCAGGAAGCATTAGCAGCAATAAGCCTTTTTGGGTTTTTTGGTTTTGGTTTTTTTTTTGACAATTGGGAAGGCCTGAAGGTTTGCTAATAGCAATGGTCATATAAAAATGTTAGGAAAAATTGGGTTTTATTCCATCTAGATTATATGATGACCCTTCCTTCTGGAAAAAAATATACCAAAAAATCAAGGTTTCTGATTCCAGAAACAGAAGGATAACATTCTCAAAAACCGTATCAAAAGTAATTCCCAAAAAGCTGACTTTTTTATAACCTTTCACTGTTTTAATTCTGAGCGGGGCTTAGAAACTAAATTCCTTTCTCTCAGAATTCTTGCTAAATACTGCCATTAACAGGGTTTTTTTCATTCCAAGTAACACAAGATTCAAACAACTGCTGTTAAACACAGAATCCAATTTCCAAATTTTAAGCACAAACAAAATAAAACAGCATTTCCTTATTTTTCTCAGAATTATTAATACATGTTACATTTGTTATATCAGCACAGCTTTCAGTTGCCCAAGTACTGCAGCAATGCTGAGATTTTATATAGAAATTCAAGTATAATTCAGACTGGTATTTAAGTGTATACTTACAAATACTTTAAGTATTTAAAACTTATGACTTCTTTACAATTACAACAAAGTGCTGTAACATTGCTACATGAATGTGATTATTTGAACAGGCAGCCTCTATTCTAAAAATGCTTTTGTCTCCAGGGAAATCAACATTTCTTCAATAAAAAAAATATGCACATGAAGCTAGTGAGCTGTATTTTGCTACTGTATTTCTACTCATATGACAATAGTGGGGTTTAAAAATAATCAAGCAGATCTCCCATTCCTATGCTGAGTATCAGGATCTCCTTCCATGACCACAGGCTTCATGACATGCAAGCAAAAGGAGCAATTGCTGGAAACCAGCACTGTAGGGTAGAAAGCTTTCAGCAAAAGCTTTCAGTAGTTAAAAAAANGGAAAAACTTTTGCAAAAAATTTTTTAAATTAAAAAAAAAAAAAAAAAAAAAAACCAAAACAAATCAAAAAAAAAAAAAAACCACCAAACTTGGGATATATTTATGGAAGGAGTGAAGTCTGTTTCCTTGACCCAAAGGGCACTGCATGACTCATATTTCATGGAGCAGCTCCAAGAGGGATGGGAAAGAGACAAGCTGAACCTCTGACTCAACGAGTCAGATTACCTGAATAAGGATGATCAGACTGAGAAGAAGAATTTTGAAGCTGGGGAATCTCCTCAAAGAAATATATTGAGAGCTTAATGCAAAAAAGCACTAGCATGTAGTACTGCAAATATTCAAATCAAATTGTTATTATCTAACCTATCATATTCTCCCTTTTAAATAATAATTGCTCCAGTACTGTGGCATTCTGCTTCTGCACCAGACAGCCTAGCACAAAGCTCACAGGGCACTTTTTTAATCCACTCTCTTCCCCACAGAAGCCATTGGAAAGCAGCTGATACCCATTCTTGTATCAGTTTCTTTGCTTTATAAAATATGTAAATGCTTACCAAACTTACATTTTAGAACAGATGTACATTTTACAGTCAGCAAACAGAAGCTTTTCACGGATAAAATGGCACCTATGCCATTTATGAAAAACCATCTAATATAGCTGAAAGGAAAGAACATGAATAACTGGATTGTGTGTTATTTCTACTTCGTCGAAAAACATTAAGAATTAAAAGTAGAGATTCAGGGTACCAGAGAAAAAATAAAAGACTAAAAGATGATTCTAAAGGTCACATTATCTTAACAAAGTGCCACTTTCTGACAGTGTGACACTGATATAGAAATAATATACTCCATTTACCAGCAACTGCTCTATGAGATCTGTGCCCTCTGCACTCTAAACAAAGAAATTAGTGATTTTCCTCAAAGGTCACCCCGTGAATGTGATATTTCTCTACTTGCCGAGGCAAGCAGCTCCAGTGCTCAGATCCTGTGTTCAGTTTTGGGCCACTCACTCCAAGAAATTGAGGGGCTGGAGCATGTCCAGAGAAGGGGGCTGAGCTGGAGAAGGGGCTGGAGCACCAGGAGGGGCTGAGGGAACTGGGGGGGGGTTTAGCCTGGAGAAAAGAAGTCTCAGGGAAGACCTTCTCACCCTCTGCAACCACCTGAAAGGAGGTTACAGCCAAGAGGGGGTCGGTCTTTTCTCCCAAGTCACAAACAACACACAAGAGGAAATGGCCTGAAGTTGTGCCGGGGGGTTCAGATGGGATATGAGGAAAATGTCTTCATGGAAAGGGCTATTAAGCACTGGAACAGGCTGCCCAGGGAAGTGGTGCAGTGCTACTCATGGAGGGATTTAAAAGACACACAGCTGTGGCACTTAGGGACACAGATTCATGGTGGCCTTGGCAGTGCTGGGTTAATGGACGGACTTGACAATATTAAAGATGTCTTTTCCAGCCTAAACAATTCAGTTAAAAATGAGGCATTTGCCAATAGGTATCTAAGAAACATCTGATCCAGGCCCTGAAGTGAGTCTTAAAAATGTCACCAAAACTGAAACAACCTCTTCCCAGATGCACTTTTTTTGTGCCCCAGGACAAATTCCTGCTCTCTTGCAAGGCAGGACGCTACAGCATTTCAGTCACAGATCCAGAATCTTTTATTCTTTCCAGAACACAGCTATTTGAAGGAACGTTATCTCCTTTCAGCAGGCACAAAAAGCAACAACCTCCACTTTCCACGTGCCGCTTATGTGCATTAAAAAAATATGGACACGGCGGTGGAAATGAAACATCAGCTCCATCCCTGCCCGTCGTTGAATGCGAAATCCTGTACATCAGCCTAAAGATAGGCTTGTTACATAAGATACACCCAATGCTACTTCATGGGAACTGTTCCATAACAACAGACCATGACAGCCCATTACTTAATGTGCCACTGAGCTGATGCGACTCAGACAATAACACACGGGGAGATTTAACGCTTCCCAGCACACACTCTTCTTTCTACAAGAGTCCCTTTTCAAAGCCTCACGGCAAAGTGGCTGGTCTGCCAGCAAGAAGTGGGCCTATATTTAAAGGTTATAAAAGGGCAAGAATCAAGAAAATAATAAAGATCGGCTTTGCAAAGCTCAGTCATTTAAAAAAAAAAAAATAATAGAACAATGTGCTGACATTTCTATATAAGATGTGAAACTAAAATAGAGATGAAAAGATGAACAGAGAAGAATTCAGAGAGCTAAATGCATGTTTTGTGAATAAGATATGTCTCCAGCAGTCTTCTGACCTTATCAAACTTTTCAGCTTATCCAGGTCTGTTCGAGCTGTTTAACACCAGAAGAACCAACCCACTGGAGAACTGTGAAAGCAAAGCATCTCACAGGAGCTTGATTACCAATTTTGCAGGAAATATTATTGCAGTAAAAACAGTATTTTAAAATGACACTTCCTTGAATATCTCCTCTCGCTAAATTTTTGAGGATCTGTCTGTGTTTTAATGAAGATCTTTGGGAGAAAGAATTTCACCAGTTATTCAAATATATTATTTTGGTGAAATGGTATTATTCACATCTGTATTCAACAACTTAACACTGCCATAACTTTCTGTTTGTGTACCACAAACCAGAATTTTCTTGCTCTTCTGCTGCTCAGTCTTACACCAGGATTCTATGGGCTATATTGATCCTTGCACTTGCAAACCATGAAAATTTGTGGAGGTCAAGAAAATAGAAAAATCTGTCAAGGCAGGATTCACATGCAAGACCTTGTAAAGAGAAAACTGCACTATGCCAAATGCTGAATGGAAGAGCAGTAGAACTGATGGAGAAGTTGATCTCCCTCAGCCTGTCCACTTCTCTCTTGACCTAAGCACGAGTCCATCATCTCAGCAATTTCACAGAGCCTCCATTCCCAAGACAATTCAAATCCAAATCCATCTCTTAGAACAACGATGATGTTGCAGTGTGTAACCTCAATCTTCCTCCTGACTCATTCATATTCCTTCACACTCCTCTTCCATTCCCTTGTTGGAGAAATCTGTCTTTGTGCAGAACGCATGAAAATTTGTGGGGCAAAAGGGGAAAAAGGCAAAAGTAATTATTTTCTTCATCCTTGGAAGCCTCCTCTCCGTTGGAGGGATGAGCTGCTCTTTGAGGGGCTGCATGCATACTTTGCATTGAGTTGCCACTGTATAAATTTGCAAACTGAAGCACCTAAATGCTACTTGAGGATCAGCAAACACTGAGCTCTACACCTTTTGTTGAGCTACACAACTTCAAGAACCTGAAACTAAGGCCCTTTTTTAATGGATTTTTACCACTTATCTCATAAGCCTCTGCTTCAATTTTTTTTTTTTCTTTTTCAAAAGCAAGCTGGTAATACTTACCTATCATTAAACTGAGAAAAACAAATTGATTAGCTGTTGTAAAGTACATTAATTTGAGATAATCAAATAGAATGGAGTAGGTAAAATCAGAAAGTATGTAGACCTCATTGATGTGATACTGATCATACAAATACATTCTTCTTTAATAAGTAGTACTAATATTGTTTTTCACCAAATAAAAAGGGTATTATTTTTCCTGAAAAACCTTTATACCTTATTACTGCAATCACTTTTTTAATTTCATGCTTCCCTAACTTTATTACTGTTAATTTTACCCACTTAATTCTATCTATTTTCTACCATTCACTAGGAAAATTGACAGAACTTCACAGGTTTCTGATAAATAAAAGTTAAATGGCTTTGTGAAAAAGGATATTTATGTGTACAGTGTGCTTCTTTCCACCACTGAAAGACTTCTGACATCCTACAGTAATAATCTCTGCAACTGCCATAAAAAATCCTGCAGCCCAAGAGCAGAGGCCAAGGCAGAACTAAAGCAGCAGTGACTTGAGGCCCTGCTGGCTGTGACCCAAGAACAGCCTCACCCACTCCAGTGAGGTTTTGGATCACATCTCTTGTTTAAGTCTTCTGTCACTGCTGACTGAAATCCAAGCAAGAATTAGTATAAGCAATGACATCTTGCATTTAATTATCTTTATTGAGAAAATTATTCTTCCCCTCCAATAACAGGTTTTTAAGTGAGAAAAGGATCAACTAGGAATTGCTCCTGTGATTCTTCTGTCAGCCTAAACAACAAATGTTGGACTTGTACTTTAGAATAAAAAAAACAAGTCCATGTCAGCCAAACTCATACATGAAAGTCAAAGATGAATGTATTTATGTAGAACTCTCAATACCTTTTTTCCTTTACTGTTCTGCTAAGATTTGCAAAGTGAGGGTAGAGAAGAGCTGTAAATCAGGGCTCTTTCAACAGCCTAATACAGATGGCTTTCTCATATGGTTCATGCCTAATGGTGGGCTATACAATGAAAGCCTAATGTCTACAGCTGAGGAGATATTTATATTCATAATGTAAAAGAACTGAAGAACGAGTCTTTAGAATACTGTAGCTTTCAGTCATCTTGGCTTTAACTCCTGAGCTAATGCTGGATTATTAGAAGAAACCTGCTGTATTTCCCTCTTTCATTCTGTACTAGCATGACAGTGGAAATAATACACTAAGGAACTGGAAAGATGTTACTGCACTGGTAGTCCTTATGGGTGGATTGTGGTGTATAAATTAATCTTTTCGATATCTGAAACTTTATCTGATGGCATTTTCCAAGCTTCTCCACTCAAAGCATTCCTCTAAAACAGCCAAACTCACTGTTCAAGACTATCTAGCATCGTTTCACAGTTCTAATTATAAATTATACTCTCCACAAGCAAGACAGATTAGAAGTATTTCAAACTAAATGGGTGCAATGAGATAACTTTCCAGTTCCATTTGTTCTTACATGATGAAATGAAAAGTTAAATGCCATAGCTCTCCAGTGTTGCACATTCCAGGTTATGCTCATTTGTTGTTTCCTTCAAAAATAAACACACACAAAAGAGGTCAACTGTTAAAAAAAAAAAAAATACCCTGAAGGAGACTATCTTAAGGGTTTTTTCCCTTGAAACAGACAATTCCCTAGAAACAAGATGACTTTGTGAAGCTTTTGTTGTGACTAAAAATGTCCTTCCGTGGGAGCACCCCAGCTCAGTCATGCCATCCGCTGGAGCTGATTATTTTGATTCAGAGTTACTGTTGCTTTGAGCTCTTACAATACTCAAAAAGCAGCTCAGCCATGTGAGCTGTCAGAGTATTAGTATGAACCTCTCTGGAGCAACACAGCTGAATTTTTCACAACTCTTTAAAAAACACTGTTTCAGAGAGTGGAAAAAGCAACACCAGTTGTGTTCAGCTTGTCTACACAAAGATGCTCCAAACTTTTCAGGTCTTTGTTTTCTCTCCTATCGCCTTAAAAACACATTTGACTTTCAGCAGCACACCAAAAAGACTTTATGGACTAAACCACCATGATCTTGATTAATGCAAGTAATTAAAACAACTGTCTCTCTGACCACAGACAGCTAACCTTCCACCCCAGGGCTGTACCTCCCAGACAGCAACAACCCCTCCCTCCCCTGAAGTGCTGCAGGCTGCCTTTCATCTCTGCATCCTATGATATCATTTTAGCACTTGACATCTTTTAAAACATGACTTTTTTCCTGGCAATTGAGTTGTATAATATTCTCCTCCCCGTCACCTTGCTTTCACACACCATAAATACGTGCAGCCCCTCACAAACGGAGCGAGCCACCCAGCACAGCTGGCTAATTGATGATAATATTTTAATTTGCTGGGGTTGAAAGGAATGGCTGCACAGACAGCATTACCTAAACCCACTAACTGCGGCAGCATGTGAAGGACCTCATGTCCCTAATGGCAACACCACTGCATCAAAGACAAGCAGAGCAACAAACATCTTATTAAACAACAAGTGCAGCAAAGCAAAAGGCAGGAGCCTCCAGGGCCATGTTAATTATCTCAGGGTCGAAGTGGCTCGGAAGCTGTCTGCAGACTCCAAGGCAGTCAGATGGCAGTGCCAGCGCAGTGAAGTCCCCAAGGTCCTGCAGTTACAGCACTGTCATATTTCAAATGACAGGTAATACTTATGAACATGCCGACACTAACCTCCTCAATTATATTCAATGTCAAGGTTTTTGTGCTGAAGGAACTGCTAATTTTCAACACACACACTTGCTGACAAAAGGTACTTTATCAAAGAAGGGAGTTTAGGGTATCTGCTGCAGATCCTTTTTGACACAGTGGGAAATTCTGTCCTCCATACAAGCTCTCCAAGGGTGAAATAAATACTGCCCTTAGTCAGGCACACAAACATCACAATATGCTGTGTTTGCTTTGCTGACAGAAAGTGCCTTCGCACAGAAATCTCACTCTGTTATTAACAGCAGCACAGACAAACAAATATTCTCTTGGCTTTTATTTGAACTTCTTCTAAAAGAAAAGGCCCAAGTGAGCATGGGATCCTGCAATGCCCCAGGTGCTCCATGAAGGACTGAAAAGCCTTCCCCTACCCCCTGGAGCAGCTATGTGTGCACAGAGCAATTCCAGTGCAATTACCAAGAAAAATGGAAGCACTGAATTTAAAGACAAAGACATTTGAACATGCAAACATGATTCTTTGTTTATTCCCATATTTGCACTTTGCGACTTTAACTGAAAATACAATTAAATGAACTTGATTTGACAGTGTGGAGAGGAGATTAGGTGGCAGAGATATGGCTATGGGTGAAGGAACATGGTCTCATTAGAGCTTCCTCTCTGTTCAGGCAGCTTCTCCCACTTGCAGTCATTAATATGAACTGGAGACAGATTCTGCTGTGAGTTGCACCAATTTAAATCCAGAGCAACTCTTATCTGGCCTCCAATTTGCATTAATGGTCAGAGGTGGCACAGTGAGATGAAGCACCATGAAGGTTGCACCATGTTTAGAAGGAGAAGGAACAGTAGCCCAGCAGAGAGGCTCAGAATTTAAAGGGACACCGTGCAGTGTAAAGAGACTTGTTTGAGACTTTTTTTAAAGACCCTGCTAATATTAAAAATAGTATTTTAAAACTTTTTTAAAGTATTTTAGTTACTTGCATTATTCTGAATTTTTTAGTTGTGCACAAGAAATTTCAATGTCTCATCATGATTGTTTTTGTTCACGTTTACAATGCACTAACACAAACATCCAAAAATGTCACATTCCTGCAGAACATGCCTGAATAGCATCCGACATTTCAGCAGCTACTTGGTCAAATGTTCAGACCAGAAGAGTAATAGATCCCCTCTAGTTTCCCTTCTTACACTGCAGAAAAACAGACAGATTTGGTTTTTAACAGGCAAATAGGAGCAGCAGCACCCCCACTTGTAACTGATGCAAACAGAACTGTGGCTTCACTATGAACTCTTAGTGCCTCATGCTCATACAGGAATTCCTGCATAGCCCTGGGAGGAAACCTATGACTTTCCTGCATCTCATATCCAAGAATTCCTTCATAATGATACCTGCATGGCCCAGGTCAACAGTGAAGCAGCAACCAGAACGTGCCAAGGTACTAAAATCACAGAAGATCTCATTAGTCCTTCGCTTTATTAATTAGGAGTGAAAGGGTTAAAGAAAACACACCAATACATGAGATTCATACACCTGCATGTGCCTTTCCAACTTTATACAGACATTTTTAAATTGATCTGACTGATCCTCTTCAAAAGAGCTGCCAGAGTAATGAACACATACCCATTTTCATGAAAGGGAATATTTCAGCAACACAGGTTGCAATTTTTGGCAATATGTCTGCAGATCCAGGGCTTGAAATTTGTGCTGAGCCAGCAGATGGATTTCATAAAGCACTCTGCTCTTGTACAAACAAACAAAACTAAACCAACCTCTCTTTTAAGTGTCACTAGACCAGGAAGAAATTTCCTGGGTCTGAGATTTCCACGTGCCCAAACTAATAACATTCAGTACTCACATGGACTCCTGAGAGGTATGAGATTACTTAATGTCTGATTGTTCAATCCTTTGTCAGCACTTTTATTCAAAATATAAAAACTCCCCACATTTTCTGTGAACAGCACGGACTTCTAAAGTCAAGATGTGTAAACATGTATTACACCTTAATATACTAACACATTATTTCCTCCCAGCCTTGGCTTCTGCTGAAAAATGGTCCAAGTAACTCACAAAAATGAGTTTAGACAAGACAGGGGGGAAAAAAAAATCAATAGATCTTCTCTACCTGCCATTTTGTTATTAAAATAAGGACTTTGTGTTGATCTAGCATGAATTGAGAAGACACCTCCTCATAAAATTCAGATGTACAGTAGTATTACAGAGTTGTTCACATCTTATCTTAAAAAGATATCCAGGCTGTAAAGAGAAACACGAGAAGAAGTATTTTCTTTCAGTATTTCAGCTTTGAATAACTCTAGGCACGTTCAAGTCAGTAGCAGCTTTTTTAGGGGGTTGTTTTTCTTGAGGTTTGTTTTTGGTTTTTTTTAACACAGAAGCTGAGTAGCTAATACAACTCTAAAGAATTCTGAAAAAGTAAAGGTTACTCTGGTTTAGGGAATTCAAATAAGCACCTTTTACTGCTTAAAAGCTAATTTTCAAGCAATGCAAAATACTGGGATCATTAACAGAAGTCCAAGAATTCCCATAAACTGTAATGAAGAACAAAAGTACAATTTTTTTTAAACTACATTGTTGATAGTTTTATGTAACTTTCCCACTTCTATTATTACCCTATATATCTATATAGGATATAGGTATTTTGTTGAGATACATATTCATGTTACCTTGACAGGTAATTTTACATGCTGGTAGACAATTGAAGAGTTTTTGGGTTTTTTTTTCCTGTATAGAAACATAGGTTTCAGTACACTAAAATGTCTGATTTGGATCCTATTAATCATACTATTTTACTAATCTCTGTTCTGCAGGAGAATTAGACTCGATGGACTGCATTTCATGCAGTCAGAGGTCAAGAATAAATAAGGGAAAAACAGTGCTTCTCTGTTTCCTCTAAAGTACTGAAAGCATAGCTTGGTTTAGGTACTGTGAAGAAATTTAACAACAGAAGGTTGCTGTAGGTACATCTTTATCTTTGATTTTAAAAAAGCAAGTACTTCAGAGATACAAAAGCTTTGGTGACATAAAAGCACTGATCTTACAGCAAAATGTGAAGAGCAGTTCAGCATTTCCTGCAGAGAGCTGCTGCTGCCCCTGGGGAGCACAGCACCAAGGTTACAGCTCACAGGTCCTTGGTGAGATGCTAAATCAGGTTTACAGGGCCATATACTGTGCTGCCACAGCTCAGCCAGAGCACCTGGGCAGGGGATGCTGTTACACCGTGCACACTCACCCAGAGCAGCTCCTGGGGCTTGGTGTGTGAAGAGAGGGTTGTGAGAGTCTGGAGGCAGAGGGGAGTTGAAAGACTGCTGACACAACCCCACCACCCAATACATGTTAAATCTGCCATTCTTTACCCCTCAGATCTTGGTGCTCTTCGCAAAGGTGACTTAACACTTCAGAAACAATGGGCAGAGAGAAAATCTAGATTAACATCTGGAGACCCAGCCCAAAGAACTAATACAAGAGCAAGTAAAAAAAGCCACATTTTCAGAGCCAACTGTCAAATCTAAGCTGCGCTGCCAAATGAAGTTTCTCCACACCTGACGTGGCTGAAGACTTGTTCAGTTCTTGTACCACTCCCAACCTCGTGGAACAGAAGCCTTGGAGAGACAGATGCAATTTGCTATTGCTGCAGTGGCAGCCCAAGTTATCCAGCAGCCTTGCACCACACTAAATCCTTTCAGGGCTATCAGTACACCAAGTTCAATTACAACTTCCCAGAACATGCATGAAATGTTTCTGCAGAAGCCAACAGTAAATGTTAAAAGAAAGAGCCTGGGAACCAGGATATTCCTAATGCAGTAGGTTGAATTATTTTCTAAGTATTCAGTTTTCACAGAAGAGAACAAAGAAATAACCCTAAGAAAAAAGTATTGTTTTTCTCCCAGTAATTGTTACATAAATCAAATGACATTTAAAAATTTATAAATGTAAATAGATATTTGTTTTCCTTGACCTACTCAGACAAAAACCCCAGTCTCAAAGCTCAACATCTCAATGCCAACCAAAGATCCTGAGGCAAATAACCTTATTTAATTCCATAGCAATAAAGACTTTAGCACACACACAAACACTATATTTTTTCATCTCATGTTCACATGAACTTAGATAATTGTATAACTGGGGGCTGCATTGTTTGCTCATTTTTCCAGTGATTACAATCACTATTCAGTCAGCTTCCTCTGAACACTGGCAGCGTCAATCCCAAGATATTTAAAGGATTGGTACCTGCCCAGCATTTCTTTCACTCACAAATTGTCTGACCCTTAAAAACAAAACACATCAGATCTGAAAGGCAACACATAGGAAAGGTATTCCAAACTGGGCTGTTCTGCATTGCAGGAGCAGCATGTAGAGAAGAGAAGCTCCCAGATCACTAAATCCCCCAAAGGCAGCAATTTGGCAGAAATTTATGATTTCAAAAGCACAAAAACACTATGGCCACCTTTGTAAGAAAGGATATTGCATGTTTATAAATTTATAAATATGTGTGTGTGTATATATATCTATCTGTATATCTCTCTATCTATATCTATATCTATATCTATCTATCTATATATATATATATAGCTATATATATATAGGTGTGTGCACATATATACATACAAAAAATATTTAAATAAATTTATATCTGCTTCCAAAATTTGGGCAAAACAAGATGCTGCATCATCAGCCTTCAGTGCACTGGACTGTGCCCATCCAGGACCTATTAGTGAGGCTCTCAAGCTTTGTTTGGAGAGAGGTTTCTCCTGAGAAGGCAGCACTTTGATAACGATCCCTATCACCATCACTAAAGTTCAGCACCACTCAGGTGCTAAAGCTTGAAATGACTGTTTTCTCTGAAGGTTAATGGACTTAAATATTATTTAGGCAGAAACAGATTCTTTCCTGCACATGTGATGGAAATAATATGCAAGTACTTTCATTCAGAACCACTTATGAGGTAAAATTATTTCAGAGCGTGACTTCATTCTAGCATAGTATAACAATTTATATTAAAGCTGACTGAAATATTTGCAAGCTGTAATATTATGCCAGTACCAAATCTTATCAAATCAAACCCACTGCAAAAGAGACTGTTCCGTGATTATTCACAGAAGTAGAATGCCATGGAAAGGTATTGTTGATCTTACAGCCAGAGGTGTATAAAATACTTGCAGCAGATGAGAAAGGATATCCTCCATGCAAACAGCTTTACCTCTCCTTATTACAAACTCACCAAGAAATTCTTCATATTTTACAGAGTTTTTCCCTCTGACAAATATGTGCCTTTTCTAGCAAAAAACATGAGTCTTCTTATAGAAAACCTGGACATGGTGAGTTAAACCGAGTTTAACAACGTACATTTAATATTTACTATACAGCCACTCAACTGAATATCCAAATATCTAGTAGGCAAAACCCAACACTTCAAGCATCACAATTGACATTTTAACTCTTTCACACATTCAATTAAATTGCCTTCTTAGTTAATGGAGGCAACCTCAACACTAAAGAGCTAAATCTCCTTTTACTACAGAGGGCTTCACACTTAACACACTCACAAGAAGTCACAGACTTTCATCATTCAGAAAGTTTGACCAAAGTTGCTTTAGACACCACAACAAAAACACAGTTTGTGTAAATTTTGTGTAGAAGACAGACATTTATATAGCTGGATCAGGCCCAGATGGGTTTATTTACATTAACTCTTAATAAATCCATATAATCATAGGCCACACAATCATTAAGGCAGGAAAAGAACTCCATCATCAAGTCCAACCATTAAATCAGCACTAAACATCCCCAGGTGCCACATCCACACCCCTTTTGAACACTTCCAGGGATGGTGATTCCACCACTTCCCCGGACTACCTGTTCCAGTGCCTGACAACCTCTTTTGTGAAGAAAGTTTTCCTAATATCCAACCTAAATCTCCCCTGTTGCAACTTGGGGCCATTTCCTCTGGTCCCACCACTTGTTACCTGTGAGAGGACACCAACCCTACCTGTCTGCACAACCTCCTTTCAGTCAGTTGTGGAGAGTGATAAGGTCCCCCACGATTTCTGGAAATTATCTGGAAAATTCCCAATATACCCCAGGAAGCTGGGCAGTGCTATAGGGATCATTGTACACAGAGAAAAGTCTACAATGTCCTTAAAAAGTGTCTATTTAGCACATAAAGAAATGGTGGAAGCTGGGACTCGGTAAGGGTCTCCCAAAGCCTTGGAAATGGTGGGTTTGTGCTGCTTTTGGTTTGGTTGACTTTGTTTAGGTTTTTAGTTATTACTTTTGTTTGCTTTGGTGGGTTTTTGGTGGGGAGGGTTGTTTTCTTTCTTTCTTTGAGTTTCATAAGGGGGGATTTGCTGCCCATGACAAGGAATGGCAGACTGAGGCACAAAGAGAGGGTTCTCAGCAGCTCCCAGCAGATCTAGATGGGGGATCAGACCAATGTTGTAGGGCAGCAGCCCAGAGCTGTGCCACTGGATAAGCCCTTTCCCAGCACCCAGACAGGACACAGAGCAATTAAAACCCATCAAACAGGCTCCAAATTACAAGAAAAGGAGTTTTCTGTAGAGCAGGAGAGTTGGTGGCTACCTCAGGCAGTCCCTCATAGCCACAGGACACTCCTCAGGGCTGGCAGTCTTGCTTACATTTAAATATCCCAAATTGAGACATTTCTATGTTTCCTTTTATCCCTCTGGCCAGAAAGACTAAGTTTTTTTTAATGGGTTGTTTGGGATTTGACAGATGACCTCACTGAAGACAGTCCTTACCATTTAATCCCCCTGGTTTCTATCAAAGCTCAGTTGATGGAGGCTTTGCATTTTGCTTTTGCTTTATTTTAAATTTATTCTGTTAGCAATGAGCTGCTTGCTATCAGCTGGTGGCTGCAGAAGAGTTGGATTTGGAAAGAGGAGCACAAGCCAGGCTCAAGCATGTGACAGGCCAAGCACACCGACGAGCTGGGAGATGCAAGGCTTTTATGAAAGCCAGAATTATGTTCCAGCAGAGAACTTAAACTTTTATATCTCCCAGCAATTTCTCAAAAAGAGCAATACTTATATAAATGTAACAGCTGCCCACACAAAAATTAAAGCAGCGATTGCCAGCACACTTTACTTCATCTATAAAGGTGCACACGAGGTAGCAAAAAGTTTTGTACGTATATTTCTCAGGGAAATAAACCCAGGCTGAAAGCAGCTTTCTGACTTCTGAAGACACTTGCTGTTCCTGGAGAGCAAACATCAGGCTTCCCAGCTTTGGGAATAAGCTACACATGCTGTCCCTGGAAGCCAACACAGTGTCAGACAAGTGATCCTGTGGGTTTCCTGAGGGAGGATACAAACACAACAGCAACAACAACGACAAAATCCACTAATCGGGAGCACTGGAATTTGGCAGAGACAGCACAGCTTCCTCCCACTAGTGACGCTGATGGATGTTTTCTGCACCAAAACTGTCAGTGACTAAAGAGTTTTAAATGTAAAGGAGCCTTTCCAGCCCCATTTCACATTATCTGGGAAGGCTGGCACTGACTGACAAGCAAGTCAAATATTACAAATGATTGACATCCCTAAAACAAGTTGAGAGGTGGGGTGCCTTCAAAGAGCTGCTGGTGGGACGCATTTTAGCTCTTGGTGCACAAGTGGCTTTGGGGACAGCTGAGGGGACAAAGGGCTCCTCTTCACTGCTGGCACCAGCCCTGCCCTCACTTCCCAGCCTAAGGAGACCAAAAATAGTGATGCTGGCATGGATCCCTGAATAGGTAAACAGATATTCTTGATCTAGAATGTTGATTGCTACACTTTACCAGCATCATGGAAAAGAAAAACGAGTTGGGAAAAAGATAAAAGTTGATCTGAAACCAGCAGCAGAACAGAAAAAACACAAAATTGCAGTGGATTCATTATCTTTCTCAGGTCCTATTTCCATCCCTGCCTGGTAAACACATTTGTCACCTCCAGTGTCTTTTCTCTGCTTTCTGAGCAGCACCTGGCTTTGCCTTCTCTGAGAAGAACACACAAGCAAGGGACGAGAAAAAAGTTATTTCATATTTTTTATATTCTTCTCAGTTCCAAGCGATGGTCCCACCCTGAGGAACTTTCTGCAGAGCCATAACCCCTAATGTTGCACAGACAGCACCGTCCCACAGCCAACCTGCCAGGAAGATCCCAGGTTTTCCACATTTCAGTTCAATCTACAGAGATCCCATTTATGGCACCATCAGCACCGTGTGGCAAAGGTGCTTAAATCCCTTGGTTAAAGAACTACAGTAAGGGTGTGCATTCTAAGAGAGATTAGCACCTGTTGCAAATGAAAGTGAGATTTATACGTGCTACAAGTCTAGTCTACTGAGGAATAAAATAAATTTAATATTCAATTAAGGAAACGAGAGCTTAATTTAGTACAGATGAGGAGCATGACGTAAAACAGAGCATCCTGCCATCCATCATGGTTAGGATGATTTTAATGGATCTTTAGAAACACTTATGGAACCTATGAATTTCTGGGCACTACTTCGGGATCAGCAATAAAAAAAATTCATTCTCTAGTTACCTCCTAAAGCAACTTAGCATACCATGTATGATGAAGAATTATAGCCTGCTTGAGAAAAGATACTTAACTCCTTACAATGCAGCAATAAAAGATGCCTGATCAGAGATGAAATTTGAAAGCTTTGAATTTGATGGGCTTTCAGAATACCCCTATGCAAAGTATTGTATTTTTATTCTTTTTTTTCCTTTTCAAAATGATTGTTTTCCCCCACACTTTCTAATATGACCATACGAGCAGAAAGTATTCACTATTTCTTTTCATTTATGACAAATTTCTTTAACCATTTATTACAGTGGAGAAACCTAAGTGAAAGAAATGGTATAAATCACATACTTTGCACTATCTGCACCTCAAGAAGTTATGTCCAGTATCAGTCAGCAGAATGACTGCTCAGGAGGAGATCTTTTTGTAGTCAACATGCATCCCCTACAGTCACTTGAACCCACACCCCCTCTTCTCAGAGGAGCCATCCTTCTTCCTCTGCTGCTTTAACCTATCTTCATATTTACTATGCTCTGAAGAATTTTAATAAATATTCCATGTCATATCCATAAAGCAAATAAAAATGATTAACTAACAGTCAGCACAAATGCCTCTAAAGCAGCATGCACTCCTCTCTTTCATGCAGGATCATCAAGTTCAATACCATGATAAAGGTTAAGTTTATTAAGCATTAGAGAGAACTGAGTTCTCATCATTCAACCCCTCCTTCCCCCCCTCCTTTTTTTTTTTTGAGAAAGTGCAATAAAAGGAGGTGCACAGCTAAATGGTGACCTTTAGAAGTACTGTCTTCCTAAGGGAGGAAATGCACTGTATTTGATTGTTACCTTTTAGAAGATTAATTAGTCTGGCATGCTAATTGATATTTTTTGGTAGGTGAGAACAATCAAATAATTGGTTTCCTTTTAAAGGATTTATGTAATAAATGCAATCCACTGATGAATAACTGCACTGCTCTATTATAACAATATATCTGTTTTGTGTTTAAAAATGTATCTCAAAAAAAAAACAAAAAAAAAAAACCAAAAGAAAATCAGCCATTTGGGTAAGTTATCTGGTAGCATTCTGTGGCACAGCTTTTTCAGACAGCAAGTCCTCCATGGATTTACATCACCAAAGCACCAAACCAGGTACATCATAAAGGTCTCTAACAGGATGACAGATGTCATCAACAGAAAGCCTTGGTATCAGTGAGCTACAGCACATCTCAGATCTGCATTACTGCCTGGGCACCACTGCTGCTGCCATACAACTTCCGCACAAATTCACCAGCACTGAGTCTGTGAAGCACCAGCGCTGCTAAAATTGCTCATGGTGCTTGGGTTTTACTTGTAATAGTATCAGTGAACGTAGGCACAACAACCCTTCCCGAGCCTGACCTGCAGAAATCACACATCAGTATGCAAGTACGCCCTGCACAGGCTAATGAAGGGACCAGGACAGTGCTGCCAGAACCGTGGCACACGACAGAGATGTCACACATTCGTGTGTCACCCACAGCAGCTGAGCCACAGAAACTCCCTGGCCACCTGCTCTGAGCTCCTGGAGCGCAGGGTAACCAAGCAAGGGGTGTCAGCAAAGACTCCTCTCGCTTCAGCCAAGTCAAGTAACTTCTCATTTGTGCAAACCTGGGCAGTTCCTTTGTCCTGCAAGCCCACAGGTGTATATAACCTGTATGTATAACAGGTGGTGTGTATAACCCAGCACACGCTGCCCACCTCAGGGATTGCTCCACAGGTCCTTAAGCAAATAAGGGCTGAATCACACAGTCAGTACCTCCTTCCCACAGCACCACAGGTGTCCTCTACAGACAATGGACAGACCTTTGAGACAGCTAACTTGTATCGACCTTAGGGTGACACTCCAGCTGTTGCCACATCTGTCACGAAGTGATCACAAACAGGACCTCTTAAACGTTAAGGCTCCATGGCAATACTTCAACCTACCCAAAACACCCCAGAGCAAGCTCCTAAAAGAACACAAATTAGGTGTTAGAAGGGTGACACAGTTAAATGATGAAGTTTCTAAAACCCCAGTGGGTGATGTTTTTCTCAGCAAATCAGCAATTCTGGTAACGACCGCGGGAGGCTCAGCCCAGATGCACGCGAGCAGGGAGCTGCTGAACTGGGGCTGGCAGTGGGGAGTTGAAGCAGAAGAGAAAAACCTGCCTACCTCAGTCAATCTGGCCTAAATGGAAGTAGTTTATTGCTGACTAATTTTAAGTCAGGAAGAGGGATCAACCAACCAGCCTGATCCCTGGTGCTGACAGAAGAGAGAAGTACAAAGATTTAACTGTGATATTTGGTCTTTCTGGTAGTAAATCCAGCTTGGTGGGTTTATCAGACACCACATGTCTCCTTGGACTTCTCCTAGGAAAGGTCACTAATTAGTGGCCAAACTCTATTAGAGTGCCTTTAAACAGTTTGGGAAGGACACTGCTGGAACCTGTGAGCCAAGAGTTGCCATTCTGGAGTTGCACAGTGACAGAGGCAGTAACAGAATGTGAGTTCAGAGACTGAAATAATTAATTTTTTGTTATTTTTGGAAGCCAGGAACAGAATTAGAAATGAATTCTTTATTAAATGAGAGTGCCCTTCCTATCCAGTAAGTGTTTGATTCAATGGGCAAGAACCTCTCAGCAAAACCCCGAAGCACTTCCTTTAGCAGAGCAGTGAATAGTGAGGTAGCTGTACAACCCTCAGGAGCACCAGAGGAGGAGACAGACTCCCAGATGATTCCTTTAGCCATGGTTTATGGAGATCAGTGGGAAAGGGACAAGGGGAAAAGGCAACCTGAGTTCAAATCCAAACCATATGTATGCCCAGACCTGGATCCTGGCTGGAAAGCAAAACAACTGTGCAGAAACTGAGCTCCTTTTTTTTTGGCATTTCTTTCAGGAAACAGCTCCAAGGCCATGCCTGCTTTCCTGCTCAGGTCCATAGAGCAGCTGAGATACCTTTTTTGTCTTTTTAAAAAATTCTCTTCTAAGCAGGCTTTTGACTGCTGGGATCTCACTTCCTTGGCTTTGGGAAGCTAAATCTAGACAGTTTTGTTGATAAGGAATGGCAGAAAGCAAGCAACGTGACAGGAGGAGGAGGACATTTCCTAAATGAGAGGTATGCTTGTATCAGGTACAAAGGACAAGAATGTATATTGATGACTTTTAAACTAGAATTGTACTGACATTATTTCACTCCTTTCATAACTGGAAATAAGGAGTAAGATTAATTTTAGAGCAGCAGATTTTCCCCATGACTTCAACAGAATTAGATTAAATTAATGTTTCAGTTGTGCTTAATCTAAATTTTTGTCTTCTAAGCTGTAGGCAAATGGTTTCTAATCACTATTTCTGTACCATCTGATGTTAAAGGTTCATCAATTTTGTTTCCCACCAATATGATTAAACTCTTATTCAGGCAAGAAAACATTGTTAGTAAGGAAATCAATTTCTTTTAAAACTCTCTCATGTACTTCCATTTAATAGATTCTTCAACCAAAACAGGAGAAAATCACTGGTCTTTGAGTTATTTTCTAGCATTATGCTGAGCTGTGAGATTGTGATGTTTCTCCTCTCTAATTCTGCCTGTCCCAGACTAGCAGCATATAGGACAATAAATCTGAATTTCCTCCTACACAACTCTTAAAAAATAAAAAGCTGTTAGAACCATAAACTGGCAAATAGTGTAATTTTAGCTTATTGAATGAAGGACAGAATGAATTTCTGCATTAGAAAAAGTAACTCCAATTAATACCCAGAATAAAACACCCTGTGCTATTATCAAAAAGTCATAAAACATCTGGGGTTAACAATAATCTGGCTGGAGAGTACAATAAGTAACAGAAATAAAATGCCTAATTGTCATTCATCATTTTCCACCTTTACAACGCTGCTTCGCTCGTGCATTAATTAGAGATATTAGATAAGCAAATTGTATCCCGATGCCCTGGAAGGCTGGCACTCCAACAGCTGGAAGAGCAAAAATAACCCATTAAATGGGTGACATCCTTTCCCTGCCAGGTCTGCCAGCAGTGTGATTTCCCAACATTACTGCCAGGCCTTTACCTTCAGCTGTACTTGTGAAATATTTCCCCCCAGAAGCACTTTATGCATTCCAACTCAGTCTAATAGGTGAGGGAGGTTTTGGGGTGAGGCAGGGGGAATTCAGGGGCTCCTGACACTGCTCTCGGACAAACCAGTGAATAACCATCCAGAAGCACAGCAAGAGGGAACTCTGCCATTTGGAGTTAATCTGTTTGGTGTAAAGGTACAATAAATATCCTGGAGGACAAAATCAGTCTGTTACATTGTTATGTACTTAATTTAGGGCAAATGCACATTTTAATGTGAGGCTCAAGCATCACAACAGGTACTGAGGCACTACTATTGCACAAGCTCTGGGTGGAGAAAGCCCTTTTTGGAAAAAAAAAAAACAAGCCAGTACAGGGTTTCAACCCCAGCCATCAGCCCTGGTGCAATGCCACAGCTTTTCAGATCCTGAGAGATTTGGGGGCCTTTCCCCAAAAAGCCACATCTGGTTTGGAAAGCAGAGAGAAGGGACACGCTGTCCCCTCTGCCTCCTCAACAGTCACCCCCTGGGCACAGCTGGAGCCTGATTTTAGGGAGCTGGCTCCATCAAGCCAAGTTCTGAGTGGGAGGGAGAGTGGAGCACATCTCTCCAGCCAGTTCATTCACAAGTGTCCCATCTGCACCCCTGCAAGGGTGAGGACAAGGTCTCTGTGTCCCCCTGTGCTGCCCTGGATAAGGACAGTCCCCTTTGAGCCTCACACACACACTTGCAAGGAAAAAAGTATTTATTCACAAAGTGACAATCTGCCCTGGCCTGCTTAGCAACAGTCTTCCTTCTCTGTGAAGCATTAATAATGTATTTTTAGCTACTTTCAACACCACCACACCTATAGGATAACATATTTAATTCCTTAGAAAAATAAACCCAGCCTCCAGCGAGGATAACTTTTTAGTTCACCAGCAGACACAGGGTTTTGACAGCTGTCAGGTAATAAACAACCAAAGGTTTGAACAAAAGATAAAATACTCGTGTGGGCCACCATTTCTGCCAAGAATCTTAATGAAAAGTGAGGAACAGCAAAGAGAGAGGATAAAATACTGTAGCCTTGAAGCAAAAGAAGTCTGCAGACAACAGTGGCCTGAAAGCAAGGAGGAACTAGCAGGATATGTCACTTGGCATAATTAACAGCTAGGCAAGAAACAGCCAGATTTCAAAGGAAATCCTTCTTTTGTAGAGGTTTAAAGGTGACAATAAAGCTTAAACTGTCACAAGCATTTGATTAGTATGTTACAGATGGAATTTAAAACTGGCAAGTTAATAATGAAGAACTCCCCAGGGTCCCCAACTCCCATTAATGCTTCTCCTCCTTTACCTGGACCAGTCAACCTAAATTCATAGTTTCCCACCACCTGACAAAATACATCTGCTGATAAACAAACAGCTTTTCCTACAAACAAATTAGATATTTATGCCATTCTATTACGATGTAAACACTTCCACGTTACTTTCTACCTGTAGATCAGTACCTTCATTGCAAAACTTAATTGCACCCTGTTCCCTGAGAACTGCTTAAAAGTGTGTTTTAGGAAGTGTTCATAGAAGGTAATAAACCATACTCAAAGTCACATAAAACTTACAATCATAGTTCCAGCCATTTTAATACTGAAAAACCACTGTGCAGAAGTCGAGCAGCCTTTGCTAACACTACATTTGCCCTCTCAGTTCCTAATTAGCTGATAGTACTCCGGGTGCCTGTAATGCACAATTCAAATGCCTTGCTTACCAAAGTGTTTAGCATTCTGCAAATAAGTCTTTATACCAATTAAATCCCTTGTTATTACTAAAATGCTTCCACACTGTTGTAATAACACAGGATAACACAGTCAGTGCTACCCTAATCGTGAGGCTATTCTTTGAGTAATTGTGGGATTTATGAGCAATCATTGCTAAGGATATGCTACTATTCAGTACAGAGTACACAACACCTAATAATACCTTTCGAATAAATTTGATTTATGTTACAGTATCTTTTACGTGTGGCATGTACACTAAAAAAGTCTTCCCAAGCCACCAAGAAGCAGTATTTTATAATGCAGTAATTTACTGTAGCAATTCCACAGTAATTTACAAGCACAGTAATTTTAAAATGTAAGCAGACAACAAAAATCTATCTTTCTTCTCAAGATCTGAAAATATTGCTAAATACCAGGTTCTATCCAAGAAAAGATTACTGTTATTTTTCATTTTCTCTAGAAAAGGCAAATTAAGAGAGATTATTTGCTGACAGGAAACTTTCAGGGCATTCTCAGGAATGAGTCCAGATTCCCTATCAAATAAACCACAAAGTCAAGAACCTGAATTATCTCCACAGAAATATTTAACAGCAGTGGCTAATAGTTAAGTCCAGTTCTAATCTTTTCTGCTGAAACCATGTACAGTAGGAGAAATACTTCATTCATCATCAAAGTAACTAAATTCATTACTTATGCAGTAACACATAAATCCTTCTTATTACTTTAGGAATTTATTTTACCTGAACAAAAACCTAGGGAGCTGCAGAGCAAGGAGCTCTTACTATCAAAAAGATTAACACTAACACTTAGAAACTGGCAGGAACTCTAAGGAAATCAGTAAGACTTTCAACAAGTAATTCAACATGATCATATACTGAGTTCAACTAAAGAACAAAATTAAAAACCAGCAACCACTAAAAAACTTCAGTGTAGAATAGGAACAGAAACATTTTAGAGAATTATTTCATTGTTAACTTACATATATGGAGACATTTGCAATTATTTTCACACACAGGACTAGTCAAACCCGCAGAAATCAGCGCAGCAAGGGAGAAGTGCAGAAAGATTAGATCACTTCTTCCAGGCTGAGTTAGCCCCAAAATTCCTTTACCTGTAGCTAACAGAATGCCCCACCTACCCAAATCCTTCCAGCCTGTTGCTTTTCACTCCTGGGAACAGCTGAGACAAGCTGAGATCTCCCCAAGGGGCACACAGGGAGCACTGGCAAAGCTTCCAGCGTGGGACACGGGCTGTGCTTCACCAGGGCAGGCAGAATTGTTATTATGGGATACACAAGGGAAAAAACCATGGACCAAGTACTAGAATCAGCAGCTTGAAGAGACAGACACATATTCACAGACCTTTCAGACATCTCTGGAGCCTTAACTCAGCTACACCAGCAAGGGCTACGCTTGCATTCTCATCATCTTGGGAAGTCCCAGGTTCCCAGCTTTACTTTAAGAATCCCATATCCATAACTGCTTGGAAAAGAATATATTTTTAAATTGCATATCTTTGATGTTCATTTATAATACAAAAGGAAAGCACGAGGATTCTGTTAAGCAGCAAAATATCATCTGGACAAAAAAAAATAGACAACTATATTAGAAAAAGATTATTTGTAAAAATTATTCTCCAAGATATCAATATTTATACATTACACACAAAATATAATAAATGCAAACAGAGAAAGGAAGTGAAAAATCACAACAAGCTGCTACAGATAAACAAATCTGTTTATTTTTTCCTTCAGAAGACATTGGTTACTCAAGCGAAACACTCTATTAGCAAATCACGCCAAAAAGAGAAGCCTAAATATTCCAGAGATTAATAACAGCTAAACTGTTGCTTCTGGTCTCCTGCCCAGTAAATGCTTTTCTAAAGAAACAATATTACTATGCCAACCATCACTACATAGCACTGGACTCCACCTCATCGTTTTTTGAAAACCAAATTACCCACACACTAAAATAGAGATATTTAGTGATTTTATTAAGTCTCATTCAGATGGACAAAGCTCACCCAAAAGGCATCAGAATCACCAAGTGAAGCCAGGCAGTTCCACATTATCAACAGCATTCGGCAGCACCATAAAGGAATTTATTGCAGGAAAGAAAAAGGAATCTTGGCACACAGATACAGCTCTAGACAATTAAAATGGTGAGATAAGAACAGATGTGAAAAGCTCTTCAGAAAGATAGCTGTTCTCAACAAGTCTTTAATGGAAAATCAAATTCTTATTTAGTGCACCCAGAACACATCACTAACTACATTGTACACGAATTGACACTGTGCCTCAGGGGCAGCAGGTTACTGCTAAATAACAACAGGACTTCCACCCAGGGCAAGGGCCTCAAATTACACATTAAGTTATCAGGTCACAGATCTGACTTCATTGAAACTGGGGCCTCAACATGGGAAAAAAAGAAAATCCTCATTTTCCTAGAAGGTTGAAAATGTTTGAATGCTGAAGGTTTGTTTCCTGACTTTGATCAGATGCTTTCCTAAAATTTTCTCACATACATATGTGCCATGCACTCTACAAAAAATTTGTAGCACTTCACCATTATTGGTTTTTGCAGCATTCTTACAAAATTATAGCATACTAAACATTTTTTTCCCAAGCATGTAATACTGGGGAAAAAATGTGTTTACATAAATTATACAACCACTTTGCATACATGGGAAGAATTTGTTTTAGCAAAGCAAATATCTGCAAACATCAGATTCCAACCCATTTCTTTACATCCAAGTATCCAGGGAATCATGTAAGGTTTTCTTTCTTTTCTGTTGTTTTATTACACAGATTCTTTAATATGTGAGGCAAGCAAGCACGACTTCATTAAACTACTGAAGAGGAAGGCAGAGGCACCAAACTGGCACCGTTAGAAGGCTCAGATTAGTAATTTATGACAGCCAATCAAATCTTTTAGTGGCAAAGTAAGTGCAGAAGATTGTATGACTGAACTTTTTCCTGATGCTTCATTAATCCACTTGCTCACATATATCTAAATCGTGCTGTCAGCATGTGCCACATGCCCAGGCAGATGAATATGGGAACAGCCCTACCTTTGCATCTACAGAAAACATTCCAGTGTTTGAAAGTGATCACTTGCAATGAAAAAATTCCTCATTAGCCATTTTTACCGAGCAGACACCACTTGGCATCATGGCCTGCACCTCTGCCTGTCCACACCTTTGGCTTCTTATCCTGCAGTTAAAAGATAAACAACCTTCCTCTGCCTTCCAAGTTGTCACTCTGAAAGCCACCCATGGGCAAAAATCACAGCTACTGCAGGAAGTCATTAAATAAATTAAGTGCATGCCTCAACCCATCATTTGAATCAATGTATATAAAACATGGACAGCAAATAATCCAATAAACTGTATTAGCACTTTATCTTAATTTACTTGTCTAGTATTTAAACTTTTTTTTTTTTTTGCACCACCTGGCAGTAATCATTAATATTATATTTAATTTGTATATGCATTGCAGCATCATCCAAAAACACAAGGTGCAGGAGCAATATGCCAAACAAAACATCTTGAAAAATTTCAACCTACTTTAACTGCACTGATTTTTTGGATGCTGTGTAGATCTCTATCAGGAACCTATAAGGAATTAATTTTAACCAACAGCTTCCCACAAGGGGATCTTATTAGATGAAGGTAAAATATACAAAGAGTAACACAGAGGCTGCAAACACAGAAAATTCTCCTTTGGCTTTTGCTCTTATCAGTGTAGTTGGTAACAATTAGGCCTCAGAAGCTGCTTGCCTAAACAACATCATGCAATTTATTTTGATTACAGAGTTTGTTTTGTCGTGTGCAACTTGCCAGTTAATAAGCAAACGCCAAAACCATGCATCTCCTTGGTAACAAACTGAGCCCAGCTCAAGATCTGAAAAACTCTTCATCCCCTCCTGTCCCATGGCCAGGGATGGCAGCTGAAGGGGCTCTGGGTGCCACCACCCAAGAGTTTCCACTGGAGACAGGTGACAGTCTCCGTGTCAGTGAATGGGACAGCCAGGCCCTCCCAAAGGGAATTATCACACACTTCTTACAGCCAGACCCACAAACCTGCACCAAAGGATTCTGTCGTGGTTCCACTGCCCTAATTCCAGTGTGGTTTGGATCACTCCACACCCCAGCCACTCCAAGGCTTGTCCAAAGGACAGCTCCCACTCTCTGGCTTTTCCCCACGGACTCCTGGTGTTGGCTGTCGGTGCTCGTGCAGTGAGTGAAGGCTGATGGATATCTCCCTAACTGCACAATGTGAAACTGGATGGAAGGAACCTGTTATTGATGGCACAATACATTTTAATGGAATTTTATATAGATCTTATGGATTTTTTCCTCCCTTCACCTACGAGCATTATTTCAGAGAGAGGTTTAAGCAAGAGTCAATCTGACTTTTGTTTTAATCTCTCGACTGTGACAATATAATTAAGCTGTGAACGGTATATCAAAGTGCCATACACAAAGATGAATTGACAGGAGTAATTTTTACTGCTCAGAAGCCTTTGGTTTCATATATCATAATATCCTGTAAAGCAAGCCCACGACATCTGCTTGACTGTAAAAGCAATAGCTCGGTACAAACCCCAATTCATCCTTCAAACAGGCATTTGTGCTCTCTGATTATTACCACCACTACCTGTGTTCCTGCAATTGGAACCTGCATCATTCATTATTTCATTTCTTTATTAACTGCTTACCACAAACAGAGGCGAGGATGTGCCATATTCCTGAATGGCAGTGTTTCATATCAGTGCTCAACAGATGTTTTGCTTTTTTTTGCAGGAGCTGAAGAACAGAATTTGGCATACTGGTGGTCTTGCCAGGACTGGGTTAATAGCTGGATTCAATGATCACAAAGGTCATTATTTAAATGATTCTATATCTGGCTGGGATCAAGATAGGTCTCCTCTTTTTTTTTTTTTTTCCCCCCTACTTTTTTTTTAAATTAATTTTCCAGTAAACAAAAATGAAGGGAAGATTTGTATTCCAGATCTCAGTACTTCTCATTTCACTTCTTGTTGAGCTGGAGAGGATCTTAGTTTTGTACCTACCAGAATGAGAACCTCATTTACAGCTAGGATCCTAAGGCACTACTGTAATGCAATTATTATTATCATCATCACCATCACTATCAGTCCAATCAATCTGACTGTGTGCTTCTAATGAGTTTGTGTCTTAAGGCATTTAACGTTCAGGCTATTTTTTGTGGGTTTTTGTTGTTAAGTAACCATTCTTTGCAGCAAATAAATTGAAAGCTTGATCAAAATGAACAAAAAAGCTTGAACAAAAAAAAAATTAGTATTTAGAGAGCAACTATGAAAAATCTGATTATAGCAAAACATTATCAAGAAGAGCAGATTAACCCAGCTCATTTGGGAGGGTGAATTGTATTTTCCGGGTTAAGAGATATGACTTGGCCAACAGGCAATTTCCTTATATTTTAGCTTCTTCTGTAGAAGAATAAAATACTATCCTTGAAATAAATAAATTATACAGACAAGATTAAATACCCTCCCACAGAGGCCACATGTAGAAGGAATGCTTGCTATTTACATGGCTGTTTTGGCAAAACAGAAATTTGGAAAATTCGTTTTCTGCACATCCCTGTGCGACTCATGCCAGTACATTGCCCCACCTTCCTCTGAGAACACCAGGGACAATCCTTTCTTGGCCACCAGATGCCAGAGAACTTCCAGCTTGAAAAAGAACCCAAACTTAAGTTGTTCTTGTCTGATAAAATACTCTGCTACAGAAGTCCCAGTTGTGAATAATCACCACTCAACCACATGAATCAGTCCTCTGTGTATGGATTTACAAGGACAGACTCATTGTCAGCTGTGTGTTTGCAAGCTTTGCTTTAAAGCCACCATTTCCAAGGCAAGAATATAAAGAAAAGTGAAGGTGAAAACTTTTTCATTATCTTAGAAGACAGCCTATTACCTATATCACTTTTTCAGATACCCATCCATCCACACCTAATGAGTCCTATGATTTAGTCAGAACACATCCATAAAGATGATTCATGGCTGCTATGCAGCCACTTGATGTTAATAGCAAAGCTGATGTCTTAAATCACAGCTGTTTCCCTATGATAGCCAAGGGGCAAGGCAATACTTTGGAAAACACAGGAAAGAATTTATTAGAGCAACTCTACAAAAGCAACATTTACAAGAGAAATGTAAAGCAAAGCATCAGGGTCTAAAGTATTAAAACCAAAGCACTAAACAGTATCAGGTGCTGTATAGTACTCTGCATATGTTAATATTGCCAAAAAATTACCATATCTAGGCTAAAAACTTCTGGGTTTAATTTTGATTTTATCTGTAATTTACTGTTGTTCCACTAGCATAGTGACCTGTATAGCCTTAATAACATGAGGCAAGTAAAGTGTCGTTCTTTCCTGTTAGTAAGAATTTCACAACTGAGAAGAATAAATTTCAACAAAACTAAGTCTGATTAAGTCAAATTAAAGTCTGATTAAAGTTAAAGAGATTTGCTGATGTTTAATTATATTGATTAAGGAACAGATAACACAGTATGTTAAGAGTACCAGTACTAAGCCAAGAAAGAAACACCAAATGACTCAGTGTCTCCAGGAAAACTACTTACATCCCTCAATTTCAGCTGGTTACTAAGTTCTGCTGGATCACAGCGCAAAAAGGGTTTTACAGGGCTGAATCCTCTCTACATACACCCCACTCAGAGGCAATTTGACCCAGAAACACTTAATTTATGTAGGCTGCAGACTCTGGAACATCAAAGAATATTGTAGCTTTACAGCCAGGAAGGAAGGAACACATGAGCAAATTTGGCATCACACAAAAGATTACAATTAGGCAGAAGATACCCATCAGCTTTTGGAAATCTCTTAGCAGATTCATAGATAAAGAGATGTTGCAGCATCGAGCTCTGTTGAGAAATGGGTGCATTTTTAACTAGAACCACCAATCCCTGCCATTTCACTTGCTTTCAGCAGGGCTCCAGTGGCCTTACTCATCGCTATTAAAAACACCTAAATGAATCCAGCAGGATTTCTGAGAAAGCAGTGAATGGGCTGTGATTTTGCAAAGCACTGTCTGGTTCCTGCCTTCATTCTTCTGGCCAGTAATTTTAACAATAGAAATACTCAACTCAAGGTCCCATTAGCAACCAAATGGTATTTTTAACAAGGAATGAAACGACTGCCAAAAACCGGGGGGAAAAAAAAAAAAAAACAAGACAAGAACACGATGTGCATACACCCAAGCAAAGTGGAATAATTGCACAGATTAAGTAGGTCAACTACAGGTATAGATTTCTTTTAAGATGATCCAAAAAAGGTATGAGAAATTGCATGTGAAGGCACGCTCCGAGAGAATTCCCTTCCCAGATGCAAACAGGCTTGTCTTACTCAAATGAAGGGAGGCAAAACTGAAACCACCTACCCTAAGGAGCTTCCACTGGATACCAGGTCCTATTTCTCAACCTGCACGCTGGAAAGGTGCTGCGGAATAACCGGAGTGACGGCTGAGCACATGTCGCACAACTACTTCTTCGTGATCTTTTTGTCAGGTGATTTGTAACCAGGAGCCTGGATTGGATAGGAAATTGCCTCCTTTACAACTGCTGCCTGGTGTTTTGCATTGCAAGGAGCTGCCCTTCAAAAGACGGGAATACAGCAACTGGTGCTTTCCTCGCGGGGAGTTCTGAAGTTTTCCGTGACTATTTAGATTTGCAATGTGATTTTCAATACAAAGCTAAGCCTGTGTATCCAAAACAAAAAGGTGAAAGAAGGTCAAGAACTGCCCTGTTAAAAACTAGCCTTCCATTTCAGGAGGAAAGAGGGGTTACTTTCAAAAGGAAAAAAAGAATCTCTCAGGAAGAAAATGCTGGTGACTCTTGGCAGTCTGTGGATCAGTTGGGTTAGTGGGTTTTGGTGGAGGACATGAGAAAAGACATGAACGCATACAGATTTCCTCCAGCTGCTAAAAGTACACAGAGATTTTTAATTCACAGATGTTTTCAGCTATCGGGAATCTTCTAACCCTGTGATACTCTCATTATTTTCTTCCTAATTTTTAAAAAGCTATTTTAAAAGAGAGAAGCTGGAAGGGACTCAACACGGCTCAAGCAGGCCATGAGAAGAACCTCTCATTTCTGGAAGTGCTGAAACATTAGGTTTATAATGAGAGACTGATGCCAACCCTAAATAAATCTGAGGTTTTACCCTTAACTACACACATGGCTCAAAAAGGAGGTGCTTCAGCACACAAGTTCAATAAAGCCCCTGGAAATCTGTGTTTCCCAGGCACAGGTGCACCCACAGACCCCCTGATGCCAGAACCCCAGGGAGGGGTCAGCACCAGTGGGACATTTTGTTAAACCCAGCATTAACATGCCCTGTGAACCCCGGAGTGGGAAAACAGACTCCTGAAGGCGCCTGGCTCGGGAAAGGAATGAAAAATTCAGAGCTGGGGAAAAACCTCTCGCCTCTACACTCCATCACACACAGTTCCTCTCTGAAGCAAAGCAACACAGCGTCCGAGGCAGCAGCAGGAACACTCCCTCCTCCCTACCTGAGAGCAGCGGCAGGGAGACCTCGCTGCCGGCGGGATCCCTCGTCTGGAGCTCCTGCATGGCAGCGCTGGCGCACAAACCGCGGCCACCACGCCGGGCTGGGAGGCTCCTGACGCACGGAATGCTGCTTGTGCTGGCACTGCTGGCTCAGAGCCTCCAGGTGAATGAAGAACACGATCTTACAGATAAGAGTGTGTACTCAATAAAAAGGCACAACTTCCCATGGCTGGTACGCTCCCTACTCCCATCTCCACCCAAATACCAGAATCTGTGGATATTCAGTGACTGTAAACACGCTTCAGAGATCATTACACACATTCTTCTCCAGGGTGAATGGCAGCATGATTAGTGCAGGAGGAAAAAGACTGAAACAAAACAGAGCAAACTACTGAAGAACAACCTGTCATGGTAAATTAATGGAGTTTTGGAACGATCCAGGAAAGTTCCTGAAGTTTCTTCTTCCTCTTCATAATGTCATGCTTCTAATTTACTTCATTTATATTAATAAACACTGGATTACACAACTATTAATCTAGTTGAGAACTGAACTAAAGCTCACTAAATCTGTCTCTAATTATGATGATTAATGCTGCAAAATGATCAGCTTCTCAAATTAACAACCTAAAGCAAATGGTATAGAACAAAGGATTTTTTTCTTAGAAAACAGATTCTTTAGTCTTTCTAGTTAATGAAATTTTGAGCAGTCCATTCAGTAATACTACATTCTAATTCACCATGACTACCTATTTATGTAGATTTGCATTGATTATGCTGCCATTATGCTACTTATTTAAGATTAATTATTTTTAAATTGCACTAAAACTCTGTCTCATGCTTATGTTAACACAGCAGAAATAGATCTTCAAGAGCTGACTGTCTTGGCCTTATTCTTTTTATCTCAGTATCCAGTGGTTGTACTATATTTTTTTTTTTTTTTATTACTACTCTTACTATTCACCAACACTAATTTTCAAAGGACAAGTTCTCTGTTTAATACCTAAGGTTTGCAAAACAGTGTCCAACACTTCAAATAATGAACAAATTTTTTAAAATAATACTATAGGAATTACTGCTATTACTGTATTCCTCCATTACTTCTGATTAGTACTCCAAAGTCTGTTATTTTACAGCAATTTTTAAACAATGTTAAACAATCTGATCATGCACTCCAAGTTAATTATATCATTTACATGACAGAGAGAGACTGTAAGGAGAGTCTTACCAAACCCAAAAGTATCAAGTATTTTCAGTTCTGAGACCCTGAGTTTTTGTTTCCTACACTGGCAGTTCTACCTAACCATTACTGAAGACAGCTGACCAAAGTCAACTCACAAATATGATTAGAGAAAAGATACTGAAAATCAGGTAATAGTGGTAAGCTCATCCTTTATCACCTTCAAACTAAAAAGAAGTTTCTCCCAGCCCTTAAACACAAAGCATCCAGTAAGGACCACATCTAGTACACTGATTTCCAAATGGGAAGACAAGAATCCCCCCAAGCACTGAGACACAGTGTGAGGACCAAGAGGAAAAGAAAACCCTTCAATACCATTCGACTGAATGGCAGTTTCCTTTGCCATCTAAGACACACTGAAGCTTCTGTGTCTTCTCTCCCAAACAAGGATTGATTGCTCTTGCTCAGTGTATTTTCACCAGCAGTCTTTTTTCTCCAACGTCTCTCATCAGTAAGGCTTTTATTTTTTTTTTTTCCTGTGAACTAAAAACATGAACAGCCCTGCATGGAAAATTAAGCCCTGCAGAAAATAATGAGAAAGTTTCCCACAGCTGCAGGGAGCCTGAGGGATTTTTCATTAAGGATTAGACTTCAAACTGTATAGATATGGTCAATGCCACGGGGATGAAATGTGTGTCTCAAGAGTGGCAAAGAGAACTGATGTCTCTACCTTGTCCTTCCTCATCGCAGTCCATTCCTAGGACCACTGGAATATTATTTAACAATGTGCTTGCACTGCAAATAACCAGCATAATGTCCCTGTTTGTTATTTCTCCTGCTCTTCTTACAGCATTATAATGTGCAAATACCATTGTGGCAGTAGGTCTTCTGCTACAGGTCTCACATTTCCACTGGGAATTTTTCTGGGCTATGGCACATGGGAAAACTTACAGCATTTATCCAGCAGACCCTCCTGAACCAGGCATCGGCTGCATCCCTCCATAGCATTGTCCAGAGGCAAATGCCATGCATTTCACGTTCCCTGCAAGTCCTGTTTCCCTGTTTGTAGTAAAGTTATACTGATTCAGAGGACCCTTTCTCTGACACAGGATTGAGAAGAAAACAGAAGTGCTACTTTCAAGTAAGGACTGAGGAGGTAACAGAACCTACGACACTGTTGGTGAAGAACTTGCTCCCACTTGAAGATTCCTCTTAAAAATTTGAAATTACATGCCCAGTTTAAACAAGTTAGTGTTCATTGCTTCTGTCATCATCCAAGTTAGTAACATTCATTCTTTAGGTAACCAAGGCAGCCAAGATTAAAAGGGAAAGCCAATAGCTAAAACAACTGGTTTGGCAGCTGCATGGAAGAAACAGGAGTGGTTCAACCACGAAATTCTCACATATGAGTCTGGGAATGCCCTGCAGAGGACTGCTTAGGACACACTATGGGTTGGTGTGTGGGAAACCAAAGTACAAGACTGTTTCAACATGAGAGGCAAATTTGAATGCTCTTCAAAGCAGTTGTGAAAGCCATGCAAAACCCACTCAGTTCTGCTTGGAAGGTTATTGGGAAATGGCAAATTACTCATTGCTGCGTGGTTTTCCTTCTGTTTCCTTGCTTGAAATGCCAGAGATTGTAACTAACCTGAAAGATCTCAAAACTACTTCTGATACCTGAAAACCTCACTAAATGCACCCCAGACACTACTGCGCTGTGATCACCCCTCTGTGAGATGAAATGTGAAGATGAAAAGTGAACAAAAACTGCTTTAAGTGAAGGAACTGCACTATATCCATAACTAGAAGATATTACTGCAATTCAGAGTGATGGGATATTGTTCTCTGCAGGTTCCTGAGTTGCAGAGGTGAGAGGGGGTATGGGGGTTGTTGGCTTCTAATGCTGGAAATTATCTAATATAATACTGTAATTAAGCCTCACACAACCAACTTAAATATTGACTTTTTTTCTTTCTTTTTTTCTTTTTTGACTGATCCATTCTACAGAGCATGGTTCTAACACCTTTCCTCTGGGGAAAAAGGTAAAAAGGAAATTGCCAGTTTTACTCAGAGGTAATTGGGCTTTACTTTCTTTCTGAAACTATGGCTTCCTTCCCTTACAGTATCAGCACGACCTGGAAGAACAATTTAATCACTTCTGTGTCACTAACTAGTCCTTCCACTTACTTTTCCTGAAGTAGTAAGAAATTCACATCACACTGAAGAGTAAAACCACCTGAATTTCATCTGCTTTCATGGCTCAACAAGAAATTTCATATTACTCTATCTATCCAAAGTAACTTTGCAAAGTCTAGAGGGTTACTGATGTATTTCTTAGCTCAGACTGAATCAGCAAGAGCAGACAGACACACTTGAAGACACCCTGAAGACCAGAAAATTGTAGCTTGCCTCTATGCATGTATAAGATAAACATAATTTGTGAAGGTGTTCACGTGTATAGGATTTCCCAAGGCTTCATGTGATCCAAGTTCATAAAACATGTGTGCCTGATGGCACCTATTATTTTGTATCACTACCACTCACCTCTCCTCTGTTCCCATGAGTTTTCATTAAGGGAAGACAATTCAAACATGTAAGGAGAATTTTAGTAGCAGCTGATTGTGTGAAGAGGATCTTGAGTTGCAAATGTATTTGCCCGATTAAGACTATTTCACTAATGCCACCGTGAAAAGACAGGAATATCAGGTGCCACTTCTGCAATGGCATTCTTGCTTGTGATGGCTGTTAAAATTTTTCCCCAGAGCTAAATTTCCCATTAGCAATTAAACTGAGGGAATATGGAACAGGAGTTTAAAGAAAAAAGCATACAAATGCTGAGAAACCCATTTAGATCAATAAACTTTAGAGTTACTAATTTAGTCATATCAAAACCCCCTTCTTCCTTAATTTGCAACGTTCTGTAAGGCATTGCCCTTGTTTAGGTGCCATGCTAAAAAATATTATCCACAGATGACAATGTATCATGCAGGCATTGCTGCTGTGAGCACCAGGTTTTGATCCAACTCCTCAGCCTGTAATGCAGAGAATTCAGGGGAAATACAATTTACTGTAAAGACAATGTCATGCTGGCTTTTGGACATCTGAGTGAATAGGAAATATACATTCCCACTGGATTCCCAACACATTCCATACAAAATTCTCGCTGATTGTAAAAAGAAAACCCTGATTAAAAAAAAAAAAAAAAAGAGAAAAAAGTAAAAAAGAGTCAATCTATGGGGTTCCCAATCAATACACTCCAACAATGTAATTGCAGATGTCCATGTTCTCTACAAATAAATGAAAAATGGGTCCATTTTGTTCTCACATCTGGGAGCCAATTAGGCCACATTCAAGCCACTAGAAACTGCTGTGACTTACAAAGTCTAGGATGAACAAAACCTTGAAGACTTTGGAATCTGTTCACACTGAGAAAAGTCAGTGCAAAGTTTCTTAAAAAGAAAAAATCCTGCTAAATTTACATTATACAACTGTACCACGCTGCTGAACAATGAGAGCTGACAAATGCTCAGTGCAAGCTTCAATACTTCACAAATAGGAATTTATTTTTGAAGACAAAGTCTTATATAATTTCCTACTTTCAACATCATATTCAGAGTTTTAAAACACACATCTTAGGTATCCTGAAGTCAGGATGAAAAGAAGCAACACCAAAACAGACAAAAGCCAAACATCTTTGAAACGGACAAGGTTTGCAATTCTCCATGCAGAGAGAAAATTACAATCCTTAAGGTAGAAATTGGTCAGATAAAAGATGCAAATAGTGATGGATTGAAAGACCTAGTAATGAGTAAGAAATATCTCCTTGGTGGTCGTAATCTGCATTTTATAAATCTGCCTTCATTTGAAGTCTCATTAAAACAAGAGTCTGCTGTTGTGAGAAACTAGATTATAGAGTAATGTAGATACATTTTAAAAGAACAGCAACTAATAGTTTTACAACCACCTTATGGCATGCAATAGATTTTTACCTATTAGGAAAAGTTGGTGAACTGAGGATCACACAGGCACAAATGTTCCTTGCAGGTATCTCCCGCTTGCTATACACAGATTTCCGAGGTTCTCTATTTATTTTACTTATTTACTTTATTTTCTCTATTTTAAGTAGCCTCCTGGCTTGAAGTTAGACTGTGTGTTCCACCTTGAGCTGCAGGTGAAAATTATGGTTCACCTACAATGAAGCTCCACAATACAATTTCTCACCTAGTTAATGAGAAAAAAACATTTTTGAAAGAGGTAAATCAGTCATTTTTAAAGTAAGGCTCCTACAGACTGCTGAGACAATAGCTTGGAAGTGCTGTCCTGCAGCATTGTTACTGCCACACTACCAAATCAGAGGTCTTCAATTCACTGTACAGGACACTTAAATAGTCCCTCTCCACCACGACAAATAGTGCATTATGGCAAAATTTTTGAGGTTTTTTTTGTTTGTTTGTTTGTGGTTTTTTGTTTTTTTTTTGTTTTTTTTTTTTTTTTTTTTTTCTCTCAGAAAGCACTGGTTCTTAAGGAAAAAAAAAAAAAAGACAAGACATTTCTCAGAAAATTCAGAAATTCATTCTAAAAAGCTCCCTACAAGGTTTCACATTCTAAGGAAGCTGCTGAAGATTCCCAGGGAGCACTGTAATGCTGGAGGTGGGTGCTCTCTCCCTTCACTTCCATCATCCTGTGGGAGAAGGGTGGGGACTGGTGGGGAGCAAGGGAGAAACATTTCCTGAGCATCTCTAATTACAGGCACCACTATCCTCAAAGAGAGGTTTAATTGGCCTGATTCTTATTTTAGCCTTGTCAGTTCACTCATATTTAACAATTACTGAAAGACATTATGCTGTTGGTCTTGAAATTATTTTTAGGCACCATTAGAAGCCTGGTGTAGGCAAAAATTCTTAATTTAATTTGTCACAAAGAGAGTAATGAGGATACTCGAATAAGAAAGACTCCACCCTGACAAAAGCAGAGGAGAAAGTGAAAGCTCTTTAAGTCACAGACTGCCAAAATCTCCTGCAAATCTCCCTCCAGTGAGGAGCTGCTCAGGCTCAGACAGCTCAGGTTCACTGTGTCACTCCTGCAATATTTAGGCCTATCACATATCCCCAGTCTGGGAAGAAATTCCAAATCCGACCGAATTGCTGCTGGATTTGAGGTGTAGAGTGCTCCTGTTATGCTGTAATAGTGGAAACTATTTCAGGGAGAAATTATGAGGGTTTTGAAGCACCAGGTAGGGCCAGCATGGCCAGATAATTTAAACACAGAAGCACACAAAATTATCCTGAAGACAACAAACTCAGCCCTCCAGAAGGAAGCTGCTCTCTCCAAGTCGTGAGTGCTACAGAAAACTACGTACACATAAGCCTTAACACCATCTGCATGAAGATGATAACCTCTCTCATCATGGCTAAAGAGAGGAGACTGAAGCAGAATATAAATCCTGGGAAACACAGAGCTCCACAAAACATCCCAAAGTGCTGCACTTCACATCAGGAAAATGCTTTTACTTAGAGTGAAAGCCCTGTGTGCTGCAAAATGCTGCTATAAAGGACTGTGGCAGAACTGGATGGGATAATCTGTAAAATTCTAACAGGCAGCCTTTTTGCATTGCACAGATTCAGTGTATTAGCAGAAATATTTGGGTTTCATTTCCTGCCATCAAAATTAATACTAAAATCTAGAGGCGAAAGAAAAATGTGTTTAAGGCAATGTTAGAAAAAAAGTTCTACCTTTATATCTCCAGAGGATTTTTAATTTTTTTTAAAATTATGCCACACTACTTTAGAGCTACAAAAGACATCCTGAATCACTTTTGTAAAAAGTCAAACTTTATAGTATATCATTAAGATTGTTAAAAATTGCTTTAAAAATGTCGCATATCAAAATTATCTAATAGATGAAAAAAGCTTTCATCATAAGAATTATAAATTTGAGTTGGAGGTTGTTTCAACAGAAGAATTAAAATGAAAATATAAGTACACCAAGAAAAACAAACCCAAGAACCTGTCAGTTCTTTGTTATTCAGCACTCAGGTTCAGGTTATTTTTGAGATAAAGTTGCACTGCAGACTTATAAAAACTGCACATTTATCTTTTGTCCATATATTTATGACATTTGGTGGCAAGGCAGGTTATAATATAAGTCAGGATTTCCTGTTGCATTTCACCAGTAAGTCCCTTCTCCCCAGTGGTGGAAAAAATATCTCTAAAATCTGAATTTGCCATGACTAAGTGAAAGTTGGATCCGTTTCTTGGTGCTGAGTGAATGAAAGGCACAAATGCAGTCAGCTGGATTTGTTCCTGCACTCAATTATTCTATGGCTGATCTTATCTCTACTTAATCCTCTTAGAACGAGATTTTATGATGTAAAAACACCACTGAGTTTTTGACGTGGAGTTTTACTTGCTAACACTGATAGGGTTTGGGGGTTCTTATGAACCTGTACTTTTTCTGCTGCTTTCTCTCTGTGTCGTTACTGTCACCCTTCTTTTTTTTTTTTTTTTGTTTCCTGTGTTCACTTGTACCAATCAAATAATACAGTTTTATTCCTTTCTTTAATGTTATTTCAGAAGTTGCAGAGTGAAAACAAACCACAACCCTGATTTCCTATGCCTTGTCCCTTATCATGTGGGAATAAAACAAAGGGTGAAGGATACAGGCAGAACAGAATCACAGAACAATTTGGGTTGGAAGGAACCCTGAGAGGTCCAGTCCAATGTCCCAACAAGCAGCCCACAAAATGCATTTCGGTTAAGCACACTGAAGGAGAGTTTGAACTGTGAGCAGCTAAATTCTGCTTACATTCTCCTAAAAGCAGAGGAAATACTACAGATTATTTGTTAAAAGACAAGACATCTCACAGGATTAAAAAAAAAAAAATCCCTTTAGAAAACACTCAAATTCAGGACAGATTTTTGTTGAAACCAGATGAAAACCCCTACTTGGCCTTTGTTACCTTGGCATTTTCTGAAAAAGTTGACTCAAATAAAAACTTCTAAAGGAATTAACAGGCAAAGTTACACGAAGCTCTGAGCAAGGCAAGAAAAGCCAGAAACTGCATTATACAATGTTACAAGAAATCATTAACACAGAGCAACATTTAATATCTTCCCTTTGAAGTGCAGTGGTATGGGAAAATCCCAGCGATGGAAAGCCTCGGGTAATTGCAGCGAGCAGGTGGTTTAGCCCGAGGAGCTGGAATCAGGAAGACCTTTGTATTTCCATTATTATTTCTTTGTAAGAGATCAGAAGACAATGTCTTGAGTTAATATGATGTAACTTCAAAGTTGCAGGTATGGTTGTGCTGAGGAGGAAAAAAACAGTGCAGAGAAACCTCAAGGACTGCCAGGAGATCCAGAAGAGGCTGGAGATACCAGCCAGGAGGATGCTCTTACAAGAAAGCTCTCAGAAGGCACCCAAAGACAGCTAAGTCCCAAAACACAAGGTGATTAAACCAATCATTTTCTCACATGAATAATGTTACTTCTCTGTACACGCCTGGAAATGGCCCAGAAGTTTTAGAACATCCACAGTGGTTTCTAAGACATGATGATGTGTGTGACTAATACATCTTAAATATAGTTAAGAATTTGAGAACTGACTGAGAGAGAGATATATCCTTAAGAAAAGACCTTAAGAAGATCACTGACACAGAGATCCTTGAAGCTATCATTGAAAAAGTTACATTCCTCCACAAGTGCAAGTTACTGCACAAATGACAAAAGAGCTCCCAGCTAATGAGGGAAATGATATGACTGAATTTTCAAGGAGGCTTTACAATGGCTTACAGGAGATCTTTCATTAATATTTACCTCTGTGACTCAACTCTGACAACCATTATTTCCTCAGCTTCTAGCTAAAAAGGAGATTCTTTCAGATGGCACCCTACTGTATTTGGCAGCACTGTGACACTCAGGGACATGATTTAGTGTGGATTTGGCTGTGCTGGGCTAATGGCTGGACTTGGTGGTTTTAGAGGCCTTTTCCAGCCTAAATGAGTCTATGCTCAGAAAAAAAAAAAATTAAAATCCCACACAGGTTATGATGGGTCATAAATTAAAACAATTTATTTTATATAATTCCATATATCATTTTCACATAGAAGGAGAAGTTCTTGACTTTCACTAAGAGGAAATTTTCAGGAACTTGATGGCTTATATCAGCCAACTTCTCTCTGGCAGCAGAAGTCCATTCCCAGCAGCAAGCACCCAGTAACACCTCTAAGGGGCATCATAAGGAGGATAAGGAATATGTTCAAATACTTCATTAAATTAACTTCTCTCTGCTTGCAGGCATTTCCTTCAGCCGTACAGCTGCTAAAATTTAGACACTAATATCAATGCTTATGAAATTTTAATTTGACTGACATGATGAAAGACAGAAAGTATAATTTATCATAAAACAGATTCACACTGTCCTGTGGTCTTTTCCCTTTACCCAGGCACCCTTCACTTAGGGAGCATTGCAGTTCTGTCACCTGCTATAGCAATACCTGGTGAAAGACAATTGCCAGAAGTGATGCTGGTGGGATTTTGGTCAAAAATTTAACTAAGAGGTTGAGCAGGTGCTTTTCCTAATGCCTTTTTTCTGGGGTACAGTGACCCAGCAGCACAGTTTTCACATGTGTAACAGCAAAAAACTCCAAAGGGATGAATCAAAAATGCAACACACAACCCACACCAAAGGGAAAAGAGCTGGATTTCAAACAGCCATTTGCTATCTGGACAGAATTTGTCCTTTATGCATTTTTTTTTTTTTTTCCACATTAAAAGGGCAGGCCACTATGTACTACTGGTGATGCTCACCAAACCAAAAAAGCACAGTACTTTCTCTGGGCAGAGGGAGACTCTCATTTTAGTCTGACTGCTGTTGATAACAACCAGAAAAATGCCCGTCAACCCACCAAAAAATTAATCTCCAGCTGGACAACAGTGTACAGTTACAGCTGAGTAAACTGCAAGTGCTGTGGCCTTCACACGAGTAAGCCTGCAGCAGGACTGAAATGCAGTTGTATATGAGCCCCAGTGTGAAATTCAAGAGACACTTACAGGGATAAAGGTGATGGGAAATCTTTAAAAATAAATCCAGATTTCATCCAAAGACCAACACAGCTCAAATCCACACAAAACAATGCCAACCATTAATTTTACAAGACAAAAAGCACAACGCAAATGACAGAAGAGACCAAAAACCTGAACCACTTCATGATGTGCAGAGAGCATTTGCAACACTTCAGGACACCTCTGCAAGTGGATTAGGAATTACTGTTTCATGAAGTTCCCTACTACTTCCTCTGTCAACCTCTTCTTTTGCTTCTTTCTGTTTTGGCTGTCCTCTGTCTAGCAGAGGCAGCCATCCATCCCCACACAGCTCACACACAGAGGCACAAAAGCCCTACTACAGCAGGCCAGGATGCTTTTTCCTCACCTGGTGTAAAAAAGCAGCCTTTTATCCACACTGGCACTACAAAGCAGCCCAGCATTTAGTTACTCTCTTCCCAGTCCTTTTGTTATTATAACTTCAGACATGCTGGCTGATGCTATCAGCTTTAAAGACCTCATTCCCCAGGTTGTCTGTGTGCAGTTTATAAATCTGCTTTGGATTATATTGATTTACTAATTGACCAAAACACTGGATTATACACTCTGCTGGATGCTTTACACATTAAACAGAGTAATTGATAAAGACAGCATGCTCTTTGGGCTGATTTTTCTAGGATTTGATCTTTTCTAGGAACGTACATCATTTCAAGCCAGTCCTTAACAGCAGAAAGAAATAACATAAAAGAAAAGAAGCAGGGAAAAACAGTCTTTGGAAGCTGTTATTTGCTACTGGGGGAAGGCTGGCAGAGGCAGCAGCAGGAGCAGGGACCTGACTGGCAGCAGAGACCTGATCAATGCTCGCTATCATGCAATCAATGGAAATTCATTAGGCAACACCCTCTGCAGCCCAACAGAGGCTCCTGCAGAGTTCCCCAGGAAACTGAGAGGCGAGCACCTATCCATCAAACCCCGGGAAAGAGCAGTTTATCTTCCATCCCGTTGAATATACATCTGTTATTAATCAATAGCTGTTAGAATTTGTGTCCCCTCTCCTCCCATTCTTACACGAGCTGGCAACTTTCCTGTGACTGAAATAACCCAATTAATCTTCCAAATAGAAAGGCAACTTTTTTTTTTTTTTTTTTTGACAGGCAGATGTTTGACAATTGATCTGAACAAAGTGAGGAAAAGGAGAAGGACCAAGTAGAAAATAAAGAAGCATGTGCACTGTCATGATCCAGTGCTGTAAATAGTTCATTGCTCCACCTGCTGTTGGGCTCCTTTTCCTCTGCAAATTGCACATTTTCCATGGCTAATGCCAAACACAAAAACATTGTACCTACAGAGAGCCTCACCACACGAATCCATTTCATTAAAAAGGACTAAATGGACTAAAAATGCACAAATCTGAAGGAGACAGAACACTGATTTATGTCTTAAGCCTCTTTTCATTGGGATGTAGAAATACAAAAGACAAATGAGCAAGGATTGCCACATGGGCTTAGATGCATCTTTGAAGGAGATATGCATTGTCCAGGGAAAAATAAAAAAATAATGCTACAAAAGAATGCTACTACAATGCAACTACTTCTTAACCTGGATCAGTATTTAAACAGTGATTGCTATTCTTACCAGAAGGCCATATTCAGGTTATTCTTAAACATTTTGTAAAGGAAAACCAATATCAGTCTGACTTTGTTGTTCCTCTAAGCCCTTTAAATCCCGTTTAGCAGCACCTGTGTCCACCTGACACATAACTGAGAGTCCCCAGGTGGGCACTGCTGGATGTGCAGCCCTGCTGGGATCAGCACACTCAGACAATGCCTGATGTGAGCTTTCACCTGCACGGGGGTCTGAACCACCTGCTCTAGTGGAAGGTGGCCCTGCCCACGGCAGAGGGTTGGAATAAGATGGTCTTTAAGCTCCTTTCCAACCTGAACCATTCTGTGATTCTGTGTGACCCAGTCCCAAGGACCACAGTGGGAAGAGGGAAGGAATCTGAGTCTCCAAGCAGGTTCTCCTCTCACCTGGTACTCACAGTGCCACCCAGCTCAGGATGCTCCCTCCAATGCATCAGCCACTTATCCTCCTAAAGCACTCTCAGATACCAAACATGTTCAGTTCCTGTGGCCAGGGGGGTGGGTTTAAGTGAGCAACAGCATTAATTTCGCAAGTCAAATTACACGTTTCACTGTGGCTATCTGTGTTTCATTAACTTTTCTCTAGGCCACCCATAAGTGAATGTTTGATTAGATAAGAGCTGCGACTTGAGTTAGGGTATGAAGGCATTAATATAAACAGGTGATGTATTGTGAGATGCACTGCAAAAGTGCTTATGAATGTAATGGCTCTGCCACTGACACTTCCACTTTGACCTTCTACTGTTCAACAGTGGACGGTCAAAAGGGCTTCTGCTACATTTTAGCAGTAAGAGAAGATCATGAATTTAATACAGCATTTTAAATAATAATACATCCTTTTATCCTAAGATTGTTCTGCTTTAAATTTTCCACAGGTACTTTTCTTTAAAAGAGCTATTCCCTTTGTAAAACCATATTAAGTACATGTGCTGGATATCCTAACAGTTAATACTCTCTGCCCATCAAATCTGTTGGGTTCTATTACCAACCAAAACCTCTCTGAGTTTCATACTTAGCCCACAGTATCAGCAATATACCAACATTAACACAAGCAGCATCACAGCTGCATCTCCAATCTGTCATTCCCTACTCCCCAAAGCCTCACAGTCCTGCCCTGCTCTACATTTAGCTCCACATTTTCAGCTTTCCAGCCAGTGATTCAAAGGCACAAGAACAGCTTTAAAATCCCAGGACTGTAAGCAAATAAAAGCCCCATAAGACAGCAGGTTCATGACCCTTAGATCTACAGTATCTCGGCTTCTGGCCTCTTAGTCATGGGTTTGATTCTAATCTCAGCCCCACACTCCACATATTTGCATCACAAATCTTCAACGCGTGCCCACAATAACAATCACTCCACCACAGCTTTTTCTCAAGCACTCCACTCCTGCATTCAAAGCACATGTCCACCTGAATCCAGCTTCAGATTCCAATTTATAAGGTGTGGTAAACGAGAGCCAACCCTTGTTTGCAAACACTTAACATCTCCTGGACTGCGATTTCAGTCACGTCATTTATTACTAGCACAAGTTATTTGGCTGTTTTTAAATATATCTTAGCAGTATATCCCTGAATGAGAATAGCAGCCTGTAAATAATTCAGCACTATCAATTTATGCCCATTATCTGATTATTCCAAGGAATCCATTGTACTTATTAATATCACTCCAGAAACAGAACTGCTTTTAATGCCTCTGAACCTCCTCATGAAGAGAGAAGGAGTTTATACACTTTTATCTAAAACTAACTAGCAGCCAATTTAGACATCAAGAGCATCCCTTTTTCAGTACATTATATTCAGCACAAATTCAACTTTCCCCATGCTTCAACCTTTCAAAAATATTATGGCTCCATGTAAAACATTTTGTTAGAAAATACCACTTTTATAGCTAAGTGTGAAATGACACAGTTACTGTTAAATCCTCTGAAATCCTGCCCACTGCCCGTATTATAAAGAAGTTCTTCCTCCAGTATTATGTTCTTATTTATAAGAACCACACAAAATACCACACTGATTTTCTATACATCAGTAAGAAAACTTCAGTTTCTTATTGTAGGAAAGTTGCCTCACATTAGAGGTGCATTTCAGTGACATATCCAGTATTCAGCCAGCTGAATGCCCTGGATAAATGTATTAAGACTCACTGCACACTTATCACTGCATCAAAACCCTTCTAACTGTAATTACTGTTATGAATTTCAGAAACAGAGGTAACAGGCTGAGGATTTTTTCCCAGAATTTTTTTCCATTTGATAGCAACACAAAATTGCCAGTTGAATTGATTTTTATCATTGGTCAAAACCAGCCATGATTCTCTTTGTGATTAAAATCCACAACTAGTCCTGAATTCTCTTACAATTGATATTTTTTTCTATTTGACACTATGATTATCATATCTGTGGTTACAAGGATGATTTTTTTTTTTTTCACTTTTCTGTTCTACAAGCAAAAAAAAAAAAAAAACCTGCCTGATCCAAAGAATGTCAAAGACTTGAGGAGTTGAGACCTTCTGCATGGGAGAACCAAACCAAAGAGCCAACACCTTGCTGCAGCTTTAGGAACTGCACACACAGGGAGGGATACACACCTCTGTCACACTTTCTCCTCGCTACAGCAGCCCCTTGTCATCAGGAATGGAAAAACTTTCCCGTTCCATCCATCCTACACCCACATATTTTATATTTATCGCCACAGTATAAGATCTTTCTGTCACACTTTCAGTGGTCGTGGGTTTGCTCCACCTGTTTGATTTCCTTGATCCAACAAAGTAGATGGAAACCAGAATATTAGTTTTAGTTATCGTGTCTAAACTCCAGCGTTTGGTCAACTCCTTCACTTCTCCCACTGACAGACTGCAAACAGACTTTAAGGCTGAAAAGAATTAAAAAAAATGAAATTCTTATTTTAGTCCAATTCTTCTGAATAAAATTTGCTGTTTGCAGAGAGGATTTTTTTTTTTTTAAATACATAAAATCATTCTGTTTAATGGGTCAAACATGTGGTTTATGGATAGGCCCCAAATATATTTCAGATTGACAGCTATTAGCAGTCTGGATATTCCTGGCAGAGGCCAAGAACAAGAACAGTTTTTCAATAAATCTTCATGATTTCTTCTGAGAAGTAATCACCATTCATCCAAAAGGTGGCAGAACTTAGGCAGGTGTCAGTGTTTGCCACGAACTCACACCATTAATCCTCTCAAGAGACCTTGCTGGACTTGCAGAATAACTAAAGGCTCATGGCTTATAATTAAGAGATCTCCAGAAAGAAACTGAGAAATTCTGAACAGCAAAACAACCGGGGAGAGCAGGGACTGCAAAGAAAGAAAACCATCACTGTTGAGGGAGGCTTAGAGAGGAGAAACCAATGTTCACACTGGGAGAAGAGGGACAGCATGAAAATAAATTCCCCAGATAAATGTATTTTAAAAGAGAGAGCAACCAATAACATATTTATAAAGATGCATGTTTTATGACTACCTTTATCTCTCCACTCTGATCATGCTGTTTGGAAGTGTTTGCTACAAAGCACAGAGACACAGGATGTGCAATTTTGAAGTGTGCATAATTAGCATTTGCCACCTAGAAACCCAAAACATGAGAGATGCAGGGAACTGGGTTTTGTTCCTTTATCTGCCTGTATTTCTAATACAGTGTCCAAAGCCCTGCCCTGCAAGGGAAAGCTCTCAGCATCTCCTCACTTTTGGGAAAGTGAGGATGAAAATTGATGGGGCTGCATGAGGCCCCACACTAATAACTCACTCCTTCTTATATGGTCTCAAATCTCACTGTAAAAAGCAATTCTGACTGCAAGTAGCTTGAAGAGACATGGAAAGTTAGTTAGGTGAAGTGGAAAACACCATGGGAAAGGATGCAAGCAATGTCAGACCAATGTAATTGTTGCTTTTATAAAATCTTTAAGAATCCCCTGGTCCAATTCCGAGCACAGGTGGTTGGATTTGAAAGCGTCTCCAAAATGAGATTCTGGTAATCACTGAGCTAGAAGGAATGAAATGGAGGAGATTTCTGAGCTGGGACAAATAGATTTCATTCATCTGGACAGTCTATACTCAAAGACCAAATAATTCTGTATAAAATGCTACCGGCCTAATTCTAAAATATATTTCTTCCTGCCTGTGAAGCTGCACTCTGCAGAATATTTTAGAGCCTGTATGCACACCAGCAAGCCCAAAATCCATGTAGTGCTGTCTGTGCCTTAAAGTTCATTTTTATTTATTCCAACCTCCTCAATTGATTGGGCAGATTCAACAAATAATGTCCTACAGCACAAAGTCTTATTTTGAAGGTTAATTTAGACAATTAAACACAAAACCTAATAGTCAAAATTTCCCTGTGCTGAAAAAATTACTCATTAAAATTATTGAAGAGCAATTGCAGGAGTTTCCTAGGGGAAATAAAAAACAAAAAATAAAAACCAAAAAAGCAACAACCAACTAAACCCCCTTGAAAATTGGAGGCTGCATTTGTGTTTCCAACTAGGAATCAAAATTGCCAAATAAGATCCTTCAACTTGTTACTCCTGGCTAATTGGTAAATACTGTTAAGGACTTAAAATGAAGTAGGTCCATGCTTTTTTTTAAATTTTTTTTTAACTGTGAATCTGATCCTCTGCTGTGTCTGATCTACTGAGTAAAGACATTTTGTGTCCCAGCTGGGCTAAAACTAACCCAAAACAGGGTCAGCTCTACAGGTGTGTAATGGCTCTAGTTTCACATGCAGAAGTTGTTTCATGTGACAAGCCAAGGGCTGTGTTTGGTGCTAGAGCTGCAGCAAAACTCAAAACTTCTGGTACTGGGAGGAAAGTACTAAACAAGGGGAAGTCAAAGGTAAGGAAATAGGGGAAAAAAAAAAAACCCAACCTTTTTTCAGCCCAGAAATGGATGCTCAGAAATAAGGGCACATAACATGCTTGACATCTAGACATACTGACATCTAGACATGGACTGTTTGACTTTCTCCTGGGAAAATAATCCCTGCTCTGAATGGCAATGAGAACAATCATTTTTATTGTTAAGGGATTTGGAACCATTAAGGTATTTGCTATTCTTACTGCTCTCATTTTTAGTCTTTAGCCTCTAGTATGCCACAAGAAATTGAGTAAGCTTGTCCTCCCAAATAAAATCTTATCTGCCTCTCTGTAGATCCAGGCCCCATTTTGACTGGGGCCATCACTCTTTAATCACATAACAGCATCAGGTTTTCAGTCTGTAGAATTTTACGTTTCAGACCTTTTCAAAACATGCCCCACTGGTCACCAGCAGTTGGCAGGGAGGCAGCTGGTGAAAGCCAGAAAGCAGCCTGGGCTCCATCTACTTAGAGCTGCCAGGGTGTGAGGTGAAGCAAAGGGAATTGCACACACCCCCAGCTGCTGCCTCTGCAGGGAACCAACTCTGTTTCTTTCTCAGGAGTGCACCTGATCAAGAGCCACCTCCAGGATAAGCTGAAAATGAGCCCTGGCCACCCCTCATGCAGGACTCTAGGGACCCAGCAGTCCTTGGGCAGTGGGTGTGACAGGACGTGGGGTCCCATCCCTTGGAGCAGGATCACTCAGCTCCTCTTTCTTCCCCTCTCTGGAGCCACAGAGCAGATTGCTGCTGGAGGCAGACGACAGGACAGGAACACATTGATGGCAACTGGCAAACACTTAATCCTAGCACTCCAGATGAAACAAAAGCAAACAGCTTTTACTCTCACACACAAGGCAGGTTCATCCCTGCTCACAGGCCCTTTGAAGACCCAGTACCAAGCTCTGCCTCCTGGGGAAGTGAGAGTTTTCTCTGGAGTATGAGCATCACAGGGAGCTCAGGATCATCCTCCTCCTCAACCCTTGGCTTCCCCAGCCAGTCCAAAGAGGTAAAACCTCAGCAGCTGAGGGCTGCTCTAACCTACCTATCGACAATTTACAGATGTTTTGCTCACCTAATTTGTTCCACTATTCACAAAAGCATGCAGTTACCTTAGCAACTACTACATTATATTTTATCTCCAAGCTGCAGAGCTTTTTCTTTCCTAAAAACAAACCCCACAAGCCTACTGATAGTGTATGTAACCTTTGATATTAGTCCTACCCATTTCAGGAAACAAAAACAGACACAAGTGTAATGAAAATAACAGCATCATTTCTAAAATCTATTCTAGTTTTTCATTTATGAACAGACTTTCTCTATAGATTTGTTTTATTTGACTCTTCTGTGTGTTTGCTGGTTTTTTATGGGTTACAGTTTGCATAAAGAAAATTAAGTGGACAAGGAAGAAGACCTGTTTTGACATAAAGAGTGAGCTAGAATCCTGGAAGATGTATTAAAGAATCAAGGACATATATGAAAATTGCTGCAGGAAGAAAAAAAAATGCCTTTAGGTCACAGACTTCTAAGTGTCTTAGATGAATGGACATTAGAATGAAAACACATTTATTTTTATATGACCAACCAACACAATGCTGAAAGTTTTTCTGAAGTGAAAGACATGTTTCTCTATGAACATATCTAAAAAAAAGAATAATTATACTTGGAAAATATTTGCACTTGGTTCCACACCAGCATTGCTCCTGGGCACCACAGCTTCCTGCACCACGTGAATTTGCATTCCAGTGAAACAGATTTGTTTTGAGAGTGATGTTGCCACCATGTCACATGTGGAGACATGTACACAAACACTGAGTAACGTGGGACCTGCACGCTGCCTGCTGCCAGATGAACCAGACTCAAACCTAGATGGGACTTCCACTTCTCAAAGTGCTCCTGTGTCACAGCCCAACCCTGCATTGAACAGGCAGGAGGGGAGGAAAATGAAGAGTTTCTCTAAAAGGAATATATTTTTGGGGACATAACTTTGTAATATTTAAATCAACCAAAACTCACAGACTGCATTTTTTCAGAGCTGTAAAAAATTATTAAGGTTTATCTTCAGGGATAACTAAAGTTAGTGAACTCGTTGAGTCTTCTGATTTCAGAAACTTACAGATTTAAATCCATAGATCAGTGCTTAGACTCAATTTCTAATATATTTTAACTACCTTTGAAGTTAGGAATAATCTTAAATACTGTCTTGAGTGAATACTTTAATAAAATAACTTCTGCAAAGGTCTTGTACAACAGTGTGTGATAACCTTTTATAGCTGTGACAGGATGTTTGAGCTCCCTGCTCTACAGTGCCCATTTGTGCACATTTGAATACACCAGAGAATGGAGATTCTGCTTTCTGCAAAAGCTGGGTACCTTTCAAAGGTTAATTTTCCCATTTAAGATAGATAAAATAAAAAGCAGCTGGACAGAGAATTTTTCTGGTCTTTCTTTTTAACAGGAAGTTATTTTTTTTAATCAAAAGGCACAGTATCTTTACAAAGTGATACAACTTGGCGGGAAGCCATCAGTACCAAGTTCAATCCAAACTGACAATTTTAACTGCAGTTAATTAAGGTGTTGGTAGGGAAGTAATCTAGCATCCAATCAGCTATTAGTAATTAATCTTCCTGCAAACCTCACTGAGGATGGGTCTGGACACTGAAGCTCTAAGTGGTTTTCCAGTTTATTGACCCTACAAGTTTTCTCCTGCCAGTTCAGACCCCAGTATAGCGACTTCAGGCCATCTGACAATTTTGGTTATATTTATTACCCTCAAAAATCCCTGGAAGGGTCCACTGACTCAGTGTGTGGCCAGCAGGTTGCACACACCTCTGCCAGTTGCAAGTCACTGCCTCCTTTCAGCTTTGCCCCCTCTCTGCTCTCTGGCTGAAGCTCAGCATGACTCTGCTTTGAACCTGCACAGTCTGCAGTGCTGGAGAAAGTCACTGAGGCTGACCAGCCATAATTACCTCCCCAGCTCAGCACATGGGGCTTCCCAAAGCCTTCTGACTATTTCTGAAACCACAGCTACTCCTGGATGAGGATTTATATATATATATATATATATTTGATTTTTTTTTTTTTAAATAGCAGATACAACTGTGACCTTTCCATTTAGCACATGCCTTCCTATGCCCACCATCCTGTTCTGCCCTGAACACCATGACTCACTCTGATCAGAGATTGTAGAGGAAGATACCGAATTCCTGTCTGCTGGCTTCTATTAAAAATGGTGTTCTACACTCTGAATCATCCCCTAATTCACCCTGTTACCATGTACAATGCTCTACCCCTATCACAGATATGATAACTAACTACACAGAGCATTAATACCACTTTGTCAACTTATCCTTTACCTACATCCCTTTCAGCAAGAGAGATGCAGAATGAAACACAGAAATTTACTCAGTTACTGTCTACATTAACATTTGTTTAACTTAGTGAATAATTTGGTGTAGTTAAAAGGTAGCAGGAAACCACAGGAATGCCAAAGCAGCATTAAAATGTATCAGTGCTTGTTACATCCCTTCTCTTACACCCAAACCTCACCCCGCTCCTCGAGCTCTACAAAAAGTGCTACAGCTTTGATCAGCACTATTAAAATTGCCACCACATTCCAGTTTAGTGGGGATGAGTTTCAGTGTTGTGGGGAAAGATTCACAATGTGTGCGACAACAACTTGTCTAGGCTGCACACAGGCGCAACCAGCACATATGAAATGAGTTACAAAAATGATATGAATTAATAGACTACTGTAATTTATGCCACTCGTTCCCTTGGCATAATGCAGCACCATGCCAGCCATTAAAATTCATAAAAACAATTCATCGCTTTTTAATTTTTACATATTTATGAGCACTCATTTGAAATGAAAATTATTTTCTTATTGACACTTTCTTCCATCTTGACAAAAAAAAGAACTATTTTGAACATTAAAGCCTAATGACGTCAATATGTTTTGCAGATATTAATCATACTTGGAATGTCACAAAAATGAAGAGACATTTATCCAAATCCAAAATACAGCAATCAAGTAATTAAGACACCTAATCCAAAGCCAATAAACAATATTTCAAGCAGCAAATGTGGTGGTGTAATTATAGCTGTTTTAGCACCTTTGCCTATTAAGAATATTTGAACAACAAAATAGAAATTAATGGCAACCTCAGCTGTTAACATAAACAGAAACAACTTTCCTTTTAAAAGAAAGCAGATGTATTTTCTTAAGTTTAAATGCACAAAGCGTTTCCTCTAATATCCACATCACCTTTATTTACAGCAATCAACTTTCTTTACACTACTGTACATGAGATGGTAGACCTGACACTGTTGAGTGAATTAGCACACAACTTAAAATGTCAGAACTTTACAAACCACTTCATCAGAGAGAGGGAAAATCCTCCCTCTGTCTTGCAAAATAAACACCAAGTTGTAACATAAAAATTGGGAGAGAAATGAAAGGCACAGCAGCACCCTGGCAGGGTAAACTATTTGTATTCATATTAACGTTCATCCAATTTTATCCAGCATGAATCCTTGGTATCTTTTCTCTTCTTCATTACACCAATGGGACAAGAGGAGATGGATGTTGGGAATGAAGCTTTGGAGACCACAAGCCGACCCTCACCCTGTTTTCTGGGGAACATGGGAGGAAAAGAAAAAGGGAAATAACAGAGCAGGCACTAACAGCCACCTGAAATACAAAAGTACTGTTTTTCTGAATACTTTGCAGAACACAATAGTTAATTTCTCATCAGCCCCGTTAATGTAAAGAGCCTGTCCATCCTGCTGTGAAGATTTTAACTCATCCCTGGTGCCCATCAGCATTCCCCTCTAGCACCACCTCTGCTACTGTATTTTGTTCCAATGCACTGGACAGAGCCTGGAAATCACAAGTCACAAGGACCAGCCAAAATGTGTCTCCCCTGCTCACAGAGTAGCAGAACACAGAGCTCTGCAGGTCCCTGCCATGTTTTACAACAGCAGTATCCTCACACTTGTTTCACTCCCAAGCAGTGCTGGGGAACCAGCCACGATGTCCAGGGTCCCCATGATCCCACAAACACATATTTCTTCTTCTCCACCCAACAGTTTGTTACCACATATGTCTGATTCTGCTCTAAATACATGCTTAGCTGGAAATGAAGCTCAGCATTGCTTACTACCATAGTGGCACATGGGTTTTAAGCAGATTTGGCACATATTTTATGAAGGGGTTCTAAAACGTGCTATTATATAAACCCAGATGGATAAAGTTTTCAAAATGAAGCATATAATAAAATTCCACTGAACATTTGATAAAATATTGACATTTCCACACCCAAAATTTTAAAAGCACTTGGGAGTTATTACGGAGCTAGAAAAAGAACCTGCCAACAACAAAAGCAAACAATTTTTAGTCATTTTACTGTCTTCATATAAGTCCATGTATTATCAAATTGTGTCTGAAATCTTAAACTCTGATCAATGCCTTTCAAAAGCTTTCTACGTAAGAAATATTTTAATGCCAAGTAGTAGAACAAGTATTTAAAGGGATTTTTAGAAAAAAGTTATTACTGGGACTGTCAGGAGAATATATCTCTATTTTCAGAGTGATTGTGCATATTTCCCTTTGCTTTGAGAAAAAAAAGAGTATCATTAACATTGAAATTGAAGCAAATGAGACCAATTTCTACTCTGAAGGGTCTGCAAAGCAGGAAACATGATCCAGCATCCAGCAAACCTGCAAATCAAGTCTGTTATCAGCACCTCTTGAATAAAACTCTGTGTAATGTTGTGTACCCAGCACACAACACTTTTCTCAAGAGAGACACAGCCCATAGTAACCTTTGAACAGCCAATTAGGTGCTAGAATAAAAACAGCCTTGAGATGCTGGGGTTTGTAGTAACTTTACATTTACAAGGTGTATGTCAGCACTGGCAGCGTTTCAGGAGGCTCAGTAGATCCCTGCATTGTTAAAATAACCCGGAGCAGCTCACTCCTTGCAGTACTCACAGAACCTGAAATAATCTTGAGCCTGACACGAAGCACAGCTCAAGGGGAAAAAACTGCAGTAGGGGGAAAAAAGGGTTTTCATTTTCACAGACTCGCCAGGTTTCAATCCAGCCACAAATGTACAACACCCTGGGAGTCAGAGGAGTGTGGGATCCTGCAGGGAGGGACACGGCAGAGCAGGGCTCCAGGGCCCTGATGCATTACTAACGTGACAACAGATCACTGACATCCCTGTTAGGATCCAGATGTGTCACTTCAGGCTCAGATTTAGAAAAAAAAATCCTCTCAATCACGCACCTGTCCTCCCCACAGACAGGTGCCACTCGGCTGCGGCTCAGTGGAGCTTCACCACTTTAATATATGGTGTCACATTAGCTCTGAGCTGTGACTGCAAGCTGAGTCCCTAAGGAATAATCTGTTCTGTGAGCACTTCAAAAGTGCCTTGGGTAGGATTAGCTTTCTTTCTCTGAGCAGGGGAAGAGAACAAAAATATTTTGCCTGGGAAAGGGACTCTAAAATGCTGATTTGTTTGTTATTTTTGCTCTTAGGATCTACCCATTTGTAATTTACACTTTTATTACTGCATCAAAATATGTAAGATAAAAGTTGTATGCCAGCTGCAGCCAGGTTCATAATGAGTAACACTTCAGAGCCCTAATGAGTGTTTAATGCTTCCCTAATGCAGGCAGTGTACAACAATCATTTTTATAATCAGGTTATGAAGCTTCTTTGACAAAGTCCCCTCTCTTTTCCCTCCCTCCAATACAACACACAGCCAAGCTGGCTCAAAAGTTAGGAAAGAAAAGACACACAAACATTCCTATCAAACAGATTTAAAAAACATACTTCAAACTTCAAATAGTGCTGGGGATCTGCTAGAAAAAAATGAGGAAAAAAAATTAAAGAGTAAGACTGCAATATGCTTTCATATTTTTTACAACCTGATATTGCCAACAGCAAGATTAAACTCTAAGAAATAATGACAAGCTAAGGCTTTGTCATTTATGTAATATGTGCAACAATGGAAATAGCAAAGGAGTTATTTTTCACCCTATAGTCTATGATTTAGTTGAGAGGGTAAAACCAGACGGGTGAAAACACTCACATTTCTCTCTTCACTGGTGGTGTGGCAGCCAAAGAGACCTGCACAGGCATCAGTGGGGTTGAAGTGAAGTGTTCAAAGCCACGTTGGACAGGGCTTGGAGCAGCCTGGTCTGGTGGAAGGTGTCCCTGCCCATGGCAGGGGGTGGGATGGAATGAGCTTTAAGGTCCCTTCCAACCCAAACCTGTCCATGGTTCTATGATCATTCAAATGCTACAATCCCTTCTCCACCAAGTATTCAGTTCTGGAAAACAAACCAGCTAAATAAGGATTAGCAGCTCTTAATATTTTTTCCTTGTAGTACTGAACTTGGAAGCGTCAGGCTATTTCAAATATTTATAGTTTACCATGTTCCATAGCTGTATGAGCCCAACTGGACAGCAAATGCCATGCAATCACACAGAGACCATCGTTATCATCAATTTTTCTTCTTTCTCTTTTCTCCACATTCATTAAGCCTTTCATTCTTCATTGGAAATGCATAGAGAAGATGGGAATCCTTACTCCAGAAAAAAAAAACATTTTGTTGTTTTTTTCTTTCAGAATTTTAATGTCTTTTCCAAGATTAAAGACCAATTATTGTTTCAAATTTGGGGTTAATTACTGTATTGGATGAAGACTGAATCATCACTCTAACGTCTGAGTAGTTTCTGGGCTTCTACCAAAAAAATTAAATTATTTTAACACATTTTATTTTTTTAATGCATGAACTATTATCAATCATAGAATCACAGAATTGTAGAGTAGTTTGGGTGGGAAGGGATGTTAAAGATCATCTAAGTTCCAGCCCCTTGCCATGGGCAGGGACACCTTACACCAGACCAGTTCTTAGGCATTATAAGAACGGGAAGTTAAGAATACAGCATTCCACCACTGATCTTATGTCTGACATTTAATACCCCAAACTGTACTATTTCTGTAAGTAGGAAGTCCTTACCAAAGGAACTGTCCAGCTCCCAGCTGGGTTTTTCAGAACTAGGTGCAAATGTCATTTTTTGCAGTTAACCATGCAAGCATTCCAACTCAACTCACAGCGAACGGAAACCAAGACCAGCACAAAACCAGGCAATTCTGTAAACACTTATGACCAAAATATTTCTGCTGCTTGCTGGTAGACAGCAGGACAAGAACAGCACACTAAGGCAGGCAAAAAGCAGGGGGTGGTTCCTAGATCAGCACAATGCCCCACAACAGATCTGGGTTACTGCATCTTCCTCTTGGAGATTTTGAGATGCCAGTCACTGTTGTTTCTGACCAAGGGATGAAATCCCCAATGGACTGAGCCCATCATTTCCAGAGTATTTCCATACCCTGTCAGAACTCACACTGCTACTCCTGACAGATTCCTGGTGATCTATTAGCAGTTTACCCTCACTGATTAAATGCAAGGCAGCCAGACAGCAATGCAAATTAGTAAGCAGGAAGAATCATTAGAAATTTGATTCATTACAGGAAAGAAGACAATAATTTCAAATAGGACTATTAAAGTAGTTAAAACCACATTTTCACTATGTCCTAATTTCAGTTAATTATAAAAAGACAACAAACTGTCTAGAAATGTTAAGTTTTGACTGGAGAGAGGGAAACTTTAATAATGGGTAAAGGCAACATCTGCAGGATGTTGAGGTGTTTTTTTTAAAAAGACTGACTGTATTAAGAAAAAAGTGCATTCATATTCATGTGGAAGTTAAAATCTGCCTTTAATGATTTAAGACTAAAAGTTAATGGGCACAAAGCTGGGTATATAAAATACAGTAATTATACAGTCATAATGATACATAAAATGACTAATATGATAATGTTTGTGTTTAATAACACGATATGGTTATACTGTCACTGTGGCCTTAGTAAATCAACCATGGGCTATTCTAAATTATTTCTCTTTGACTCCTTCTCCCTCACCACCCAACAGCTCTGCAGAGCCCTAGCATCACTGACTGCAGCTGAAAACATCAGTTACTCTTGCATGAAATTGAACTTTATGAAGAATAGGAAGTTACTGATGATCTTCAAATTCGGAAGCATAATAGAAATGCTTATCTTTATACTCGGCATAATTTAAACATTTATACACTAGTAATTTAAAATGGCTGCAATGCCTCACGGTTACGGGGTTTACAAATGATAACTGAACAACCCAGGAACATTTAAAATTCTGCTTTTTCAAATGGCCTATCTCAGCATTCTGCTCCTATTCTGCTCCATGGAATATAGGATTTTAATTTTCTCCTATTACAGTAAGCAATCATGCCTCTATCAGTTTTCCATCTTCACAACAGATGTGCATATTCAAAGACCTAAATGTGCACTTCCCAAAACAAATACCAAAGTCAAATCAAGACAAAACAAAAAATATGGCCAATTACAACTTTTAGCCAGAAAATGCCATAAAAAATACAGAAAACAAGAAAAAATGCTTGCTATAAACAGCCTGTCAAACAGGAGCATTCCAATAGGATAAACATGACCCTTTTTTAATACATACAATCAACTGCCAACTTGCTTTTTTCAAATAAAATTTTCAGACCCAAATTTTGTATTTAATAATGTATTTCAGGATTGAAACAGTCAATTTCATTAATTATTCTTTTTTTGCTTGTTTGTTTCCCTAGAAAGCTAGACATGGGTCACTGGGTGGACTGGATACTCCCTCTTCCAATTCTGAATGAGAAATATACACAAGATCAAGTGAATTAAATGAAATGCAGACAATTCTACTGCAATCTTAAAGAGGAAGAATTCAAATAGACTGTGATTGTCAGGACAAACTTGTTAAATAGAATTAGCAAAAACAAACACGTCTGTGTGTGCTTATAATGCCTGTAAACTGCTGAAGTATATTACAGCAAGTCAGGAAAAGTTTTAAAGCCTGGGTTCAGTTCAAACCCTCATTCTCAAAGATTTGTGTTTGCTTATCAGCTAAGAACTTCTGTAAAGGAAAACAAAATGACCATCATGAAATTTCAGTGGGGTCTTTCACATCTGGTCAGAAATAATTTAAAGATACCAGCTGGGTTTCATCCCCTCTGCTTAGGACCTGTCTGCACTCAGAGGCAGTGAGGATGAAATGCCTGAACACAGCCAGAGTCCCACAGCCAAAAAAAAAGAAGAAAACAACACAAACTCCACTTTTTAAAAGCCTGAGTTTTGAAGACTGAGATTTGATTTGGACAGAACTCAACTGCTCAGACTTTGCCAGAGTTGTGCTACAAACTGAGGTTGCTGCATTTTTAAAACCCTGACAAATAACTATATACATGAGCCTGCTTGATCAGCAATTTTGTTTCTTTTCCCAGGATGCTGAACTCTGCTGAAAGAAGCCTCATTCCAAGACTTCAGCATATAGAAAACTCTGATACACTTGCTCCCAAAGCAGTTTATTTACTAAAGAGTGGTACAAAATTAAACAATAAATTAAATCTGAGTACAATTTCATGATTGGGTTAAACAAACATCTGTTTCTGAGACAACAGAAAAACTTTATTTTTTTTAAAAAAAACCATTTCTTCCGAAATATGAAGGTGATTTTTTCTTTCCTGCATCCTTTAGCTTTGCTGTAATTGCAATAAAAGTTGCAATCCAGTTCAGATGGCTGCAGCTGACACCAAACTAGGGGGAAAAAAAAGTACCAATCCAAGTTTCTTAAACTCAACAGCTGACAAACAGACAAAAGCCAGGTTTTATTGGACCTTATCCTCATTCATTTGGAGCACAGCAGGAACCATCCATGCTGCAGAACTGGGACACAGACCTTAAATCCAGCAAAATGTTTCCTTCTGGTCTGCATTAAAGACAAAGGAATAGGCAGAAACAAACCCACAATTTTACATAAATAAAAGAAACAGGAGAACACAGTACCCTGAGGCTATGTGTATCTACACACTAAGACTCCTTTTGGTCTCAGAACCAGTTTGATTTTTCTCTTGCTTTTGGGCAGATCTAAAGAAAAAAACCCCACCACACCTCTTCCACCTTTGCAGACTGCTCAGGAAAGGTTGGTTGTTGACCAAGGTAGGAAAAATAATATGACTATTGCCTATGGATGTACCACTAAGTTCCTAGGCTAGAAGTACAAACATGTACTGGAAAGACAAAAAAAACCCCATAAACGCTAAGTTCTTTAAAGGTGAATTCAGTAAGAAGCTAAGTGTGTAAACAGTGGTGAACTTTAACCACTGCTGCTGTGTGTGTAACCACAGAACACGTGCAACAAGGTGTTGCACAACCCTCCCTCACTGCTCTGCTCATTTGTCTCTGTCCTGATCGCTGGGGAGGGCCCAGGGTGTGCAGAGAGTGTGTTCTGAGTGCTCCTCATTTCTGGAGAATGGCTGTAGGCAAAGCAAGATCACTGCACTGCCTGTGCACAGACACATTCCCAGCCACCACCAGGCCTCCCTGTGCGATGGGTTTCAGGTCACAGATCAATCAGCTCCTGTTCTTGCACCACCACACAACTCTGGGACAGGATTTCCAGATCTGTGACCTGCAATCCCTGATCTTCAGCTGCAGAGTGCAGTGGGAAGTGAAAGACTGGTTGATGGACCCTTGAGATGTCCCTAAAGGATGTGAAGAGCCACCTTCAGCACAAACAGATGTCAGCACCTGCTGTTTTCTGACTCCCAGACATCCATGTCAACACTGGAGGATACAGCTTACCTTAAAACCACAAAATGCAATGATATCAGAATAAAAAAAACAATGCACTGCATTTCCAAGCCAAATTTCAGCTTTCACACTTAAGAAAGACTGAATTTGGGATAATATTTGACTAAAGTAAATTTAGGGGGCTACATTGTTTTCCCAAGATAGCTGAAATCTTCAAATACTTAACATTTCCATTAGTCTTACAAATACCAAATCATTATGCTAGATAAATTTCCATGTTCTATTAAAAGAAAGCAAAACAAAAGAAAAACAAACAAACAAAACCAGAACCCCCCACCCCCCAAACCAATCCCTGCAAATACTTGAGAATTCATGCATGAAGGAAACAGATATTTGTATTATAAAAGGAGCTGGAAATGTCATAAAGCAGAGTAAGAAACGATACTGAAGTGATATACAATACAGGGAACCTTTCATTTCTGGATCACCTCTAGAGTGTGCTTAGAGCTCCTTAGTCTGACACTGAAGTTTAAAGCACGAGATAAAAGGAGAAGTGTTCACTTCACGGCTGTACACAGGGCACTGGAGGAACTAATCCCTCCCTCACCCAGAAACCTGCCCTCAATCTTCCACATGGCAAGGCATGGAGGGAACATAAATAATTACATCCAGACTTGCATTCCAACCTGTTTTATAATCCTATTATTAGTACAGTGCCTAGAGTGTTTTGGATGCATGGCCAACTGGGTGTTGGAAAAGTCTTGTCTTGAGACAAGGAACACCCTGGGGAAGGTGGAAACCTGCTCCCTGCTTTGAGGCTTCTATCGATGCAAAGGGAAGTGGCTGGTGCTGCCAGGTTTCCCAACTGACCACAACTGCAGCACGAATGCTTTCTGGGCAAATTATCCCTTTCATTTGGCTCCTCATTCTTTCCCAGCCTTTCACTTCCCATCCTTCATAGTCAGAACTTTATTCATCCTCTTGAGTTTTAAGCTCAGCTCGTTCAAACCCCACAGCTTGGAAAAGCTTCCTTTTGCACAGAAGACCTTGTTTTTTTTCCATTTCGTTTGAACACTCTCTTCTACGGTTAGAAATGAGCCAATTAAACCCACAAAGGCACTTGTCAGTAGTCCTTGCCTATCGTATTTACCTTCCTAAGATAAAGGCACTTGAGAACTATTGACAGAGTTTAACCCTGTGCTGCCTGCAGAGCACGGGCAGCTCCTGCTGCTGATCTCAAATGAGACTTCAAGGTAGAAAGTGAAGCAAGTGATTTGCACAAAGCAAGACAAGGGGCAACCCAAGCCCACAGAGGAAATCTGTTGTTCAACAAAAAACTGAGATAAGTCCTTCTTTCTTAGCCCATGTCTGGCTTTGGGTATTCGGAGTACAACACAGCACAGAGCTTTAATGGGTGCAAACTGCCACTTTCACTCTCTCTTCCCACCAAAAAGAGCCTTTCCCTGTATGTAAACATCCCAAAATTCAGTGGCAGACATCTATTGTTATAGCAGACACCATGCTACAGCAAGCACAGATTCCCTCCAAAGCAAAAGCCAATTAATTGCATGTCTTACAATTTGTTAAAGAGAAACAAACAAACAAAACCCCCAAAGTTTAATTGCTTTTTTAATATAAAATCTTTACACTTTTTGCAGATGATTAGGTTATTTCACAGTTTATTATAAAACATTTTCCGTTATCATTAACTGAAAGTTAATAGTTTTCTGGTGTAGTGGCTGGAGTGTAGTAACTGCAGTGACACACCAACATGAATTTTAAGTTGCTGCGTACGGCAGCAGCACAAATCTGACCTGCCAGCCAGAAACAATAGACCAAAAAAAATCTGAGTATATAAAAATTAGAGCTTACATTTTTCAAGGTATTGAGCTTCCCTTTGTCACCAAAATAAATGGTAGAACACATAAATGGCAGAACTTTCCTGGAGTACAAGGCCTAAATTAAACGGCTAAAGGGTAACTGCAGGTCTGGGTTCAGAAGCTGTTGGAAGCTTTTAGAGAGAGAGAGAACTGGGCATTTCAGTGATTCTCATCTTCCCTGGGAAAACTGCACACATTTCATACATTTCACTCTTTTTAGAAAATGAAAGCAGACAAAAAAGTATTATTCAAGTAGTGCTAGGGCTCTTCAGAGAACACAAAATTGGGGATGGTGCAGTGTTTTAAATTTTGCTGAGAGGGCTCTGCAGTCAAATGGAGATGCCACCTCGGTCCTGCTCTGTAAAGTGAATGCAGATGCAAGTTTTGATTTAGACATTCAGTCCTACATGAAAACATTTAAGACAGAACTTGCCAGCGAAATCCTTCAGAAACCGTGTGACTGCTCCGTGTCCTTGAAACAGCCACAGCTGTCTGCCTCACTGAGGTCCATCCCAAAAAACACTTGCCTCTCACACAACACATTTTGTCTCTGTGTGCTCTTAATAGGCTTCCGTTTACCTGCTGGAGTGCAACCTGTCAGCTTGGCCACCTCAAATGCCTGCGAGCCTCAGTGGTGTTTGTTTCTATCCCTTTTGTTCAAAGCCAGGCCGAGTAAAGTCAGCCAGGAGGGGTCAAGCATCAACACGCCACTGGCAGATACTCTTAGGGGCAGCAATTTCCTGCTGAAGAGTTGGCAATGGACACCACAAGCTGCCCCTCTGAAGTCAGCTTTGTCCTACTTTGCTGAGTTTACTCTTCAGTTTGAGGTCACAGTGCTGTGCACAAAGTGTGAGCAACTTCAGATGCCATGTATGGTATCACATGGTGATCATATGACAGGGTGAAGGTAAGGAGATGAGAATTTAAGTAAAACTACCAAGCAGGGAAGGACAGAAGTGCTCCCACCCCTCGCTGAGACTGGGAGAAAGTACAGGATTTCTCAAGGGTGTTCTTGGGAGTCTCCTTTGCAGAGCAGCCTATGCCCATGGTAGAGCTTTACAAACATCCTTCCTTTTAATATCAATGCATCAGGGTAGTGCTTGGCACTAACCCTGGGTTCACTGCATCTCTGCAGTGAGCCAACAGCACTCCTTTGGCTCAGGACCACACAAATTCCCTCCTTGCTTCAGACATTTGGGGGGAAAGCACAAAGTGCTTTTGGTTCCCTAGGCACCTGCTCAGCACTCAGAGAGCCTCTGTTATTTCTGTCACCGTGGTGAGCTGCCCTTGATTGTCCTTCCAAGGGCCAGTTGTTTGGAGCTCTCCAACCCATTTTTAGCTGTGTAGCTCCAAATTCTCTTGGACATGGAGAACTACTTTTCATCTGCCTCAAAGACCATTTTGCATACGGGAAAAGAAAGGGAGCTTTATGCTACTTTGCCTACAAGGACACCTGCACTCTGGTTTTATTGGAGTACAGCATGTATTTCCAGTCACCTAAAACAACTGGTTTTGGGAGTCACCTACAATAAAAACCTCATGAACCACAAGCAGACATGACACCTAACAACACATTTGGTTCTAGGCCTTATGTGGAATAGAAAGGTGGTCTGCATTTCTAGTTCTGTTCTCAGCACACCCTGCTCTGAAATTCAAACTTCTTAAAAAGATTTTCCTTCAACTCTGAAACATCTGAGTAAGAGCTCACTGTGCTGAGGAGCCACTGACTTCAGAGCAGATCAGAATTTCAAGGTTTCTATTTTAGGCCGGACTTAAAATTTTTACACCTACAATGATCATCTAACAGCCCTGGTTTAAGGAAAAAAATGCAGAAATAATGTTCCAGCCTTTGTTTCACTTGGCCCTTGAAATTTTAATTCTTCCACAGCAGAGAAGTTAATTGAATTCCAATTTTAAATGTACCTCTAAGACAAGAAACACACTGTACACATTACAGCATCCCACGGTGAGAAAGAGTCTTTGATAGAATTAGAATTTGCTTTCTTGCATCTCAAATGCAAATTTCTCTGGAGATAGCTAAAAAAAAAATCTGGTAAGAAACAAAAAACTCTTCAGCAATAAAATATTTTTAGTACATAAACAAACCAAAATATTCTCATTTGCATATGGTACAACTTCATCTCCTGTGACATTTTTTATTTTTATCCTATATGACAATGCTACTGACAAACTAAATAACCAAAAAAAGCAGGCAACATTTCTGATGCCAGATGCTGAAGATCAATAGCTATTTCCCAGAGTTTATGGCATAATTAAAATTTGTAACAGGAATAATTTTCTCTTCAACCCCTCAGGCTAAGCCTAGAATTATTGACTAAGTCTAAGTTATGTAATGTAGCATTTGTTATTATGTTTATGGATAATATAAAGGATTTTATGCTTTTTACATGTAATCTGGTAAGTATAGAAACAGTAACTAGGAAAGAATTCTCTGTATCAGGAAAGCAAGAGTTATAAACATTTTGTTGTTCAGGTATGCAGAAGGCACGGGTTTATATAATTATCTGCTAGTTAAGCTGTGCTGCAATTTACAGGGAGAGGCCACAATGCCCATGAACTATCAGAGAAGTGAATTTCCAGTCCCTCAGAGCTCACAGTTCCTCTGCTCCATGGAGGCAGCATCCCAGGGAAGGGGTGCCAGAGTCAATGGTGCTGTCAGGAGCTGGACCAATATATGGCAATTTAAATTAAATTTACTGCCATGTGGGAAAGGCTTTATATTTATAACCCAAAGAGTCTTCCTATACTTTCCTCTACCCAAGGATTACAGACAGCAAAGAAGAGAGCAGAGCTGATCAAGGACAATGACACATCACCTCCATAAGGAGGGAGAAACAGTGATCCTTCTGGCACAACCATCATTGCCATGACTTGAGTTTGCTGTAACTTCAGACTTTCAGGTTAAATAGATTCAGTTTATAAGTGAAAAGATATGTATTTGTTTGCTGTCAGCCGTAAAAACTCATCCCTGGGCAGTGGAAGAATAACTGGATTATTTCTTGTTCATGTCTCAATCAGTGCTAATAACTACACAAACCAAATTAAACCCTCTTGTTACCAGTGCAACCCCATTACTTTCACTGCGTTTTCACAAATAAAACAAAACTAGAAAGTTGGTAAACATATCTGCTGATGAAGCACAAGAACAAATACAGTCTGACTCAGTCCCTCTTTGCAAGGCTAGCAGGAATAAAATGTGGTAAACTTAATTGTGTTATGAAGGCACAGAAAATCTGAGTTTACACAGACAGCAGAAATGCCACTTTTAAAAGCACTGTTTGAAGAAAAAGATGAATATATCTCCAAATTGACAAAGCCAGCTATTATGCCTGGCACTATGGATTCACAGTAGCATTCGGGCTAAAAAGCACAGCTCCACTTTCTTTAACTGTTTCTACAGGGATGGATTTAGCAACTTTAGCTTATGCTTTTTATTCTCCTGAATGCTAAGAAGAGCTTCAGGATATGACCAAAATATGACCAGAAACATGAAACAGGAAAAATGAAGAGGCAGATGCAGCAACACCCCAAGAGAGCTGACCCTTGGGACCAGGCAGGCCCAAAGGTACCCTGCGGCTCTCCACCACCTGAAACATGAGAGTGGACTCTAAAAAGCCCAGAATTTAAAAATTTGACTTAAAAGCTCCAACACCAGACAGAACATGCACATTTTTCTCAAGAGGGAAGAAGATGACAAATCTCTTTGAAGAGATTCTCCCACCATTGGTTTGCAGTAGATTCTAGCTACTTGCCTGGTGTACATGAAGTGAATCTTAGTTGCTTCTCTGATTGCTGGATGCAAAATGAACAGTTTTGCAGTTATTAGTCTCAGCTCTACACATCCCACAACCAGGAGATTAAGAGACCAGGCCTTGAGGGGGGCAGAGGGGGGAAACAGAACCAAACAAGCAAACCACCCAGCACAAAACCAAACACTCAGGACAAAAATATTCTAAAGACCTGGATCAGAATGACATTGCAACAAAAACCCAACCTTGCCTGTCTTTATAAAACACATCTCAAAAACTCACTGCAAGACACGACGGCATTTAGGACACTGTGGTGGTCATCACGGGAGATGCTGTTTTTTCAAGAAGAGGAAAAAGACAAATAAAATAAAACCTCTCACCATCACCACCTTTTCCACTAGGCTATGGAATGAAATTCCTGTGCAGAGATGGAAAAAAATTTAGCCACTTCCAGAAAACTTCCAGTACTTGAAGGAGGAGGAAAAAAGAGAGCTTGGCAGGATCTGCTATGAATGCAGAGCACTCTTTAGTTTATGAACTAGTTCATATCTGCATAAGAAGTTTACATAAAACTGGATTCCCTTTGCCTGAGCTGCTCAGACCACATTGATATTCCCTCCGCACCAAACTCCACTCTTTACTTTTCTCCAATAAGTGACTGACTTTCAGAAAAAGAGGTACAGGAGCAGCCAAAATAAACATAACCCTTACCACACACACTGAACAATGGTGTACTGGGGGAAAAACCAACAACTTCCCTTGGATCACTTCCCCAGAGTAGCAAACACTGAGCCTGACAGAGCCTACTGCTGACAAGGGCTTATTCCTACATTTGGTAGAATTTCAAAGTTTAAAGCAGCTTTATGAGGAAAAGTTTTCAGACACTTTGCAAACATCATCCTCTTGCTGTACATCTACTGCATTTTCAATTTCAGTTTTTACTTCTTCCAGCAAGATGTTGCTATCTTGTTTCATTTTCAGGCACACATATTAGGATGCAATCATCTGCAACATACCTTTAAGAACTGGAGAGGATCATAACAGCAAAACAACAATAATACCAAGTAGATTGGGAGCTGCAAGTCCTGGGCTTGATACCCAGTTTTGTGGTTAAATCTCACCACTGCAGACAGATTCAGTCTTATCATGCTTCAGTTTATACAGTTTTCTCAGTTTTAATATGCTTATATTAGTGATAATATTTCTGTAGAACTGAAATCACAAATCCTGATTCGTGAGCACATATAAACTGGGAAATGAAAGCTAAAAAACCCCAGATATTCCTGTGATAAAAGAGTTAAAAGCACCCTGAAAATGCTAGAATGACTTCAGCTGAAGTAAAAAGAGTGCTCTGTGCTGTTCCAGCTGCTGATGGCTCTGCGGGGCTATTTGAATCTTGTATTTTTCACAGCACCAGGATAGTGATCAGAACATACTTCTCCAGCTCTCTGGATTCACCACTTTGAAATGAAAGTCAAAAATCTACAGGAGGTAGCAATAAAATGAATTATTTTAAATTACCCATTGTTACTGTACCTGGTTGGGGAATAGAGCCAAGCTGTGCAAGAAATGCTGTCACAGGAAACCCTTGCTATTATCATTCAAAAAGAGCCAAAAAGGGACCCAATGATGTTCTGTGAATAACTGTCCAGAGAGCAAACCTCGATTTGCAGGGCTGAGGTCATCCAACGCCAAGGGGAGAGGAAGCACTTTACAGTGTACCTTCAGAGTTACCACTTCTTGTAAGAGACCCCCCCAGTTAATAAATGCTGCTGATTACAGCATTCATTAGCTTTATTCAGAATCCTGCTCAAAAACGCAAACCTGAAAGAAAATTGTTCACACAGCCTAGGAAGTTGGGTAGACCTGGTGGCCAAGATACCTTCTCAGCAAGAAAGACATTTGAGACCAAAATTTGTTTTCTGGGACATTCCCTTCTCAATTCCCACTGCTCCACGCAGGCATGCCAGGATCTTTATGTAGCCCCTTGATATTTTCCTATCACCTTTCTCAGCAAAAAGTAGTAGCTGCTTCTTTTAGACCTGGTCTGTAAATATTTCATGAGACTACATATATATTGATCTAAAAATCAACATCAGAACACAAGAACAAACCCTAAGGAACACATGCTCAGAGCTGATCCAAAGCCCAGATTAATTACGAAGGGAATCTGAACTTGCTGGAAACTGCTTTTAGAAATAATGCAGTTGTTTAATCATATGTTTATATTAAATATATACATAATAAAACCAGTCACAAAAATGCTTAAGTTATGCTGATAAACAGCACATAAGGGAGCCCTGACAAAGCCCCACATTTTTCAGGATGTTTTATTAATGATGTTCATAAGACTCCTCTCATTCTTGCTCATTTACTTGTGCCAAAAGAACGAGCTGCTTTAACTTGAACTTCTCCATTCACCTCTCTCCTCTGTGAGACAAAGGCAAGCATAGATTACACACACTTCGCAAGCCAGCAAAGTTGCTACCATCATCTAGCAACACAATACAGTGTATAATCAATTACAGCTCATGAACAATATCATCAAATTAAAATTTACAGTTATTGCATCGTGTGGGGTTTATATTGTCACATTCTCCAGTAAACAGTACTTAATTCACAGGAAGACTGAAAACAGCAACTCGTGTGAAGGCAACGGATCTTGATTCTAAAAGCAAAAATCCCAAAGACGACAAAAAAGGAAAAAACCCCCAAGCACCAGAAAAATACAAGGTATTCTCAGGGAGTTTCAGCGCACTTCTGAAGGGCTCTGGGTGCGCTGCCTGAACGATGAATCAATCTGTGGCTGGCAGTCAAAGCCCCATTGTTCAGAGCTTTGCTCTTTTCACTTGTCACACCCAGGCTGCGGCAACGGGGCTCTGAACCATTTCCAGAAGCAGCAAAACAGCAACGGAACAGAACCAAGGGTTAATTTATTCTCAGGGCTTACTGTACTCGGAGCAAAACAAAAATGCTGTGACGGCAGAGTGACCTTATATTTACTGATTGACCAGATGGCGAGAATTACTGACTTATGTAAGCCCCGAGCCTCCTTCCCCATCTGACGGCTGCTGGGGGGAATCAAATAAAGGGCTCTGCGTAGTCTTTAGTGCTCCAGCCTAATCATCACAACACCATTAGAAGAAAATGCTGCAGGGAAAGGCAAGGAGGGAGCAGGACTGAAACCCTGGACCCTCAAACCCAGGGTTTTTCTTTTTCACAGCAGAACTGAAGCCATAGGTACAGCACAGCAAGAAGGTTTGTGCACCTGCTGCCCAGGCCCTATCTCCTTTTGCTAATGAATAAGTGAAGCCAGCCTCCAGGGCTGTCAATCTGGCACCTTTAGTAATTCATACAAGCCTCAATGTTCTCTAAAAATAAATAACATGAAAAGGAATCCTAGTTGTCTCACTAGCAGTGGTTTTGACAGGTATCTTGAGTAATGTTAATCTTTGCACATTTCTCTCCTTAAAAAATACCAGTTGAATCACCAATTATTTGGAACAGTTTCTAAAAACAAGCACATGTGGAAATAAGGTTGATGGCAACTGAAAAAATGAAACTGGGGGTGTGCATGTGTGTTTGCAACTGTGCACACAGAATAATTTCATTTAAAAACCAGAATCACTGTGCAGCCCTAATTCTTGTCCCATTTCCACTAATGCAAATCAAGAGGAATTCCATTTGACTAAGCTCACTTAGGCTAATGGAGGAACGGCACGAATTAAGCCAGAATCAAAATCATAGTTCCCAAAAGACCTGTATAAAATACAACGTGCTTGAAAATATTTTCCATCAGTTTTATTCGTAGATTATACTGGCAGACGTGAAACAGCTCCTAATTCACAGCATAAAAAATAAGACTGGAATTAGACTGGATAACTATCTGAACAGCAAACCCCTGTAACCACAGGTCAGGTCCTGAATGAAGAAAGAGTGAAAGAAGCAATACCAATTCTTTCATTACCATGTTCGAAATGGTGTTTAGACTTGCACAGCATTGAATATTCCTGGTGCTTTATTCAATATTAAAATCTGGATCAAAATCTAATTTGCCACCATATGTTTTCTGGATAGTTCCTACATAATTATTAACATACAGAAAAAAGAAAACCAGAGAGAGAGGGGGAAAAACAAGGCAGTGGAATAAAAGTTCTCTGTGAATTAAACCTGCTCCAGCATTAACAGAACTATTCCCTATTAAATATAGGAATCTGAGGCACACATTTGAACCCCTAGATTACATGTGTGCATGCATATAAAGAATAACTTCAAGGGAAAAATAGTAACACATCTTATTATTGACTAGAAAGTTACCTCTCCAACTCTCAGAAAACCTTTTGCAAATTTTACAGTTGTTTAAGGTTTCTTGCAAAACACAAAATAGGCACAAAGCTTTATCCCTTGTATGCAAAACATGAGAAAGAGGTCAGGAAGAAACTGGTAAAGTCAAGCAAAAGAAAAGCATGGGTTGAATGTCAGGGGAGAAAACCCACTGAATGCTAAGAAGATAAAATAATGGAATAACTCCTCAGGAAGATACTATTTTCTGGGATGTTAAAACAGCCTGTTGAAAGAAAAAAGGGCTACTGGGAAAACATTCTTTCTCAAAGCAAAAATTTGACATAAATGTTGCAAAAGAAGGACTAAGCAAGATTTATGAAGTGTTGTGTTCAGGATTCTACTGAAAATTTAAAATACCTAGGACAGAATACTGTGTTCTTACAGTTAGTCACACAAGTGCCCACAAGGGCTATTTTGCATGCATGTGTTGGTGTAATCTCAGCACAGCCCACAAAAGGAAAAAAAAATAAAAATAAAGGCAACAACCTGGAATAAGCCACAAATGCTAAACAGAAACAATGTCCTTCATCTCCCTGCATCTGCCATGCCCTGCTCACATGCAACAGACACAAAATTTGTGCAGGACAGCTAAGCAAAGCACTTCCTACCCAAAACCATTTGCAGAAGGTTTAACTAAGCTACAGAACAGTAACCCCAACATCCACAGATCACCCAAAGTTTAAAGCAACCTTTACTGACAGTGCCAAATGTTTACACGATCCTATCAGACCTTTCCTCGCTCTCCTAAATTCAAGCAGTGGGGTTTTTTTTTAATAATGCATCGCAGAAATGAGTGATGTGGATTTCCACCTCTGCCCAGAACACGTGCAAGGACACGTCCCCTGGCGTGGACACGCTGCCAGAGCCGGCAGCAGAGCGAGCTCCCACATGCAGACCCAGGATGCCCCAGAGCTCCCAACAACACAGCATTCCCTGGGCTGCATGTGCTTACCTGGCTGGGCTGCACTCGCTGCTGCACTGGGCTCATTCTCTCCCATTTCCACAAAACCATAGACCCCCCTGCAAGGAGCCCGAGCTGATCCAGCCAGCGGAATTGGTCGCTGTGCAAATTCTGGCCTCCCGACTTCCAACTGCGGCGCGGTAACCCTATACCTGACTTTCTTCTGGGAATAATTAGCATCCTGCTTCCTGAGCTACCTGGGCCTGCCTGACCTGTTTCTCTATAAACTGACATCATATCCTTTGATCTGATTTGATTAACATGTGCTTCGGGCAAGGCTGCTTTGTCTCCTCTTGGGCTCTCCTGCTCCTTGGCTCCCCACCCTCTCCTTTCGCTTTCACACAGGCAGCAAGATGAAGCGTATCTCTGTTTTGTGGCAGGTGTTTTGGAGGAAACCCCAAAGGCCACAGAAAGTTTGCAACTGCTTTTAAAGAACCTCTAAAACTGCATTTCATAGGAAAACTACATGTAAACTACCAAACAGTGTCTGGGATGGGAATTTGGCAGCTCTCCACCGCAGAGGACAATGATTGCTGCTGATGTAGCACCCCTTGGCAGAATCTTTGCAAAGAACCTCAGACCCAACCTCACCCTTCCCCTGACTTTCCCAAGGATTATCCCCAAGGAAAATGCTTTCCTTCAACACTGCAATTTCAATATCATTTTGACTGTTTAATAAAAAGGGCTTCTAAACAAAACCAAAGGTTGTTTTGCTTGTCTTATCCTCCCTCTCCAGCACAAGGAGATAATCTTATCCAGCCACACTCCCAGCTGAGTTCCAAGAAAATATTTGCTCTTTTCTGCCACGTAAATCAAATAACAGGTGTCTGATACATTTGTAATCAATTTGTTGGAAAAGTACACTTGTCTCTCTGCCTTCAAAGTCAGTTTTGTTTCAACATTTACATTTGCAACTGCCAATGACAAAAATCAGAGAGAAGATACAGCATTATTTTAAAGGAACAAACAATTGCAACTTAAAAGAGGTAATTAGCTCTTACCATGTTAATCTCCATCTGGATTGCACTCAAAATGGTCTAATCAACAGCGTTGGAAATTTTTTTAATCCAAAAGCAATTAAGTCTGTTTTTAAAACTAAAATATATTGTCTTTTTCTTCCCTTTTTTAAGTGCTGAAACAGAAACACAGAGGGTAAAAAAATGGAAGATGAGTTTTTCAAGATAATTCAGGCTAGGTGAAGTGTACCTTTCAAGTAAAATTTCTGAAACAAACTATGCTAATTCACACAAAAATCTCATTTAGAAGTAAGAATATCCCCACAGACAGTAACACCCCTCAAGGTAAGCATCACATAAGCAGAAGCAAAAAACATTTATGTCCTGAGTTTTGCTACAGAAAGTAAATCAGACATCTCCCAAACCTCAACCATCTGAACAGTGAGTTCCAAAAGAAGCTTTCCCTTGGTTCACAGAAATGAAGGAATTTACAAGAAAATGCTCATGCTTTACTCTTGCCTGATTATTAAATTAAAGTTGGGTTAAACCGACCATTCCACAGTGAGAAAAGAATCTTTACCAAGAAAGCAAAGAGAGAAGAAAAATGAACTAAGGTTTGAAATTAGGCCTTTTATTGGTTTATTTCTGTTAGCTTCACTGAGCTATTGCTACGTTTTCTGCCCATCATCAGCTCATGGCCCAAAATTTGCAGTGAGTGGTTCCTACAAGTTCACCAGGCTCGTCCATCATTTCCAGCTGGAGCTGCCCCTGGCCAGCTCGGGGTCAGAGCAGGGGTAAGACTCCAGCAGACACCTGGGCAATCTCCCCAGCTGTGACTCCCATTTCCAGTGCTGAACATCATCTTGAGTTAATTTACTGAGTTTTCACGGGAAAGCACCAGTGACACATTCCACTGAAACATCCGTTCAGTGCGTGGAGGTTTCCAGCTCAGTTCTGGTGCAGCTTCCTCTGCTTAAGGACAGAGACTAAATGAAGTTATTTTTGTGTGCAGAGAAATGAGTAACTAAGAACTTTGGTGGTCTTCTGTTTACTTCACCAGTGAAAAACCAAAGTGGTCCTTCGAAAGCTTCTGTTAGGACAGTCACTGAAACAATTGTGCAAGAGCCTTTATTAAAGGGTCTAGGTCTATTCCTGCTTTTCAAACAGGTCCCTGGTAAGAAAAAGAGATACCTAAGTTGCACAATCCTTTCCTGGGGACAGCAGAGGAGCACATACAGAAACTCCTCCCTGACCACCTAACTCAAGGAAGTCAAAGATTTGGTGCTGAGTTCCTATAAACAAGTTTGAGTTTCTCTGTTTTTAAAAGACATGTTTAAGAAAAACAAGTTTATTTATCAGTGAAGTTCTGCAGTGCAAAGCAAAATGTATTTGGTAATTAACGGATGAGACAGAACCATCTAAAGCATCATAGCCCTCTCCAAACACAAACTTGTCCACCTCTTGGAAGAGAAATCCTTAAATAACCTATGTTAACCTATGCTGAATAACCTAAGCATGGGAAAAATCACAATTATTAGTTTTTACCCTCACTACTTTATTCTGTGAGGTTTCCCCCCACCCCCATAAAGAGAGCTACTCATTCCAAAGAAAACTGAAGTCTAAGGCAACAAATATAACTCTCCTCCTTAGCTACTGAGCACCAGCACTTTCCTCCAAGAGTAAGATTTTGATTTTAGGCTTTTAGCACCTACAGAAGGATTTTGTAGTTTAAGTTCTAGCATCTTCTCACATCACCTTCTGTTAACTCTTAAATACTTTTAAGAATTCAAGAGATGAGAGTGATAGTACTGAAAATACTTCTTCCCTTGAAATGAAGCCTACAAGTGGGAATAGCACAAAAAGGATGGAAACCCAAGATTTTTCACACTCCCTCTTCCAACAATGACTGATGGTGAGAAGTGGCTTTCTTGCTTTTATGTTCTCTTAAAGCTGTTTGTTGTGCTCAGTTGCGTGCAATGATTTAAATGGAGTGTTTTCCAAAGGAGGAACTCTCAATTCATTCACCTTCTCCAGAAAGACCCAAGTGTGAAAATTCAGTAGCTTTGTTCTGCTCCCAGAGAAATAAAAAAACAGAGAAAGTTATTCTGTATTTACTTCACATCAAATACAATATTTCTTAGTCTAAAGAGTGCATTTGACAGTCAGTGAACAGAAACATCATTTGATGATTGTAGTGATCAGGGCTAAAAAAGAGACAATTCAGTTATTATGCTGTGCGTGAAGCCATGGCAAGCAGATCACTGCACCATCCTGCTGACACCATGGGTGACTTTAAGCATAAATTCAATGTGCTTAGAAATAGAGCACGCTCCACTAATAGTGCTAGGAATTGGCAGAGAATATTAATTTTGTCACAAGTTCCTTAGAGTAGCTCTGCAAAGCTAGAGAGAGGCCCTCACAAATGAAAACCTTCAGAAAAGCAAAGGTTTCCTCTACATGTTGGCCCAGTGGTTTTCAGGACTCTCAGTTTTTTTCAAGAATACTGTTATTTTATAGAATTAATGCAAACAGAGCAATAGCTCCAACAGCTAACTGTTGGTGTCATTCTTTATTGGTAACATGTTTTGTTACTCTACATACTCCACAAAGGGAACAGAAATACATGTTTTGGGGTTTGTTTTGGTTTTTTATAAAGAATATCTTTCCAGTGTTTCCGAAATGTGAATAATGAGACTCTCTTATTACGTGTGAAATTGCACAGATAATAAAAATAATATCTAGAACTGAAACATAAGAACTGTGAATAAGCAGAATTATTTTATACAGTTGCTAAGATGACTCTGATCCAGGCTCAGTGAACACTTGCTCCTTGATAACCACGTGTTTTAAAGTGTATCACAGGAGAGAAGTAGCCCACAAAGTTTCTTGCAGTGACCACCTGGTCTGGCACCATGGGCTGACAGCTTTGACAAGATAATAATAACAAACATTTTACCTTCAACAGTGGCAGGAATGCTGGGAGAAAAGGGACAGTGCCAATCCTCTCTGCCTCCTTAAACCAAAGGGACACAGATTCCGATGTTTGTATATTGCTGGTGTCCAGGGTTCTTGTTTTTAGTGCTGGTTGTTTGTTTTTAAGAGCAAAATGGTTATTTCATTTATCTCATGAATAATGGTACAGCAAAAGGAACAGCATGATTTGGTTTGCCTCTAAATTACAAGCAGTTGTTTAAGCCACAACCTCAATTAAAACAGGAGATGGGATGGAGAAATATTTTCTTCCACAATTAAAACGGACTAAACACAAAGGCAAGGATAATCACTCTCATAAACCACAGTGACAAAGGTTTTCAGTATCTATGCAAATGATGCACAAAAAAAAAGAGTGAGTTCCAGCAGCAGAGACCTTGCACAGACAGCACTGAGCAGTGAGCAAAGTCCAAGAAAGACTCACTCCATCATGGATGAGAAGCTCATCCCATATTCCTCTTCTTGTCCAGGTTTTATTTCCAAGACCAGCTGTGCTAACCACTTTTTCAGCAGTTACAAGGATACTGTGGCATAAAACTTCATTCAGGTGCAAACATCACCACTTTGGAGCTTAGTGAGAAACAAAATATATTTATTCCTTTTTATTTCTAAGCATTAATCACAGCTAACTACTAAAGGTACCAGCAAAGGCTCCAGAACACCGCTCTGACCTGCAACTCACTGATGTGGACTGCACAGAATTAAGATTTAGGTCTTCCAGACCCCAGAGGAGGTGTTTTTCCCCTTGGCCACTTTGCTGGGGGATGGTTGCACAGAAGAGCAGTCTCCTTTTTCAAAAGCACATCCAGCAAAATGACTGACATGTTGTTCAAGCTCTCCCTAATCCCTTGCTGAGTGAGAAAATCACACGCCAAGGGAATTTATTATTGTGCAGAAACAAGGCAGCTTCATTATTTTTTGTTGTTTTGTTAATAATGCATACATTATTTTCACAATACCTGAATTATGGGTAATTGTTCTGTCTCTCTGAGACTTATCAGTCCTAACATGATTGACAAATGTATCACAATTTGTGACCTGTTTTACCTTTATGACCATAAGAAAACTCAGCATCTCTTCTTCGCTCTCAAAATCCTGATTTGGAAGGCTGAAACAGTACCACTTCCCTCACAGAGGTATTTTTCCCTCCATAGGAAACAGGTGCTTTATCAAAATGCAATTTTCTTAAGTTCCTTTAAATTCTGTTTCCTAATCAGTTCCTGCTTCTCAGTTTTCACTCCCAGAGCTTTAGCAACCAAACCTCAAAAAAAAAAAAAAAGTTAGCAATCAAAATCAGCCATGGCCTCCTGATTCACTTCTAATGTTTTATACCTCCTAGTTAATGAAAATATAAGTCTGTAGAAAAAATAGCAATTCAAGCTTCAGCAGCCTCAGACTTCAGCAGCTGAAGGATGAGTGCACAGAAGCCAAAGCTACAGACACATTACTGTGAAGTTGGTCTGCAGAAGGTAGAAAAAAGGATTAGTTTCTCCTGTTTCCTTCTAATTTGGTCTTTTCTGTATTCGACAAAATTAAACTACTGTAAAGGTCTGATGCACAGAAGATGATACTTTTTAATCTAGAGCTATAAATGATAGTAATGCAGAGTATACAAAATGTAATAAAAACAATCTCCCTGCCCTTTGAGACACTTGATTATTTAGGAAAACAGCAGAATTAAACCAGTGCTTTTTAAAGATGCTGTTTGTTTGACTTTAAAATCTTTTCACAATTTATTTCTACCACCCCTACTTTTGATGAATCTTGTAGTTATAACTGAAAGCAAAGGAAATCTAGCAAGATAAAAGCAATCAGCTTTAAAAAAGGAGAATGGAAGAGTGAGGGAATGAAGAAAGTTTGTCAGCAAGAGAGCTCAAGTTATAAATGCTGATACTAACTCCACCTTGCACAACTAAGAAGTAAATCTTACTATTCTAAGATCACCTTAAGAAGCACAGAGTCTAGAAACCTAATACAGGAAATCAAAAGTAGATCAGCTCTAAATAGAAAAAAAAAAAAAATCACCATTTTATTCTTAGTCTGCTCTTTTAGAAAAAGCAGCTCTTCCAAAATGGGTTCAGATTTTGGCAAGATGAACACACATCTCTAGATCCATCTAGCACAGCTGGGAAGGGCTGTGGTTTAAGTAGGTCAGCTTGCATTCCAGGCACATATGTAAGCTTTTAAAACAAATTTACTATATGAAATGATTTAATATGGAGATGGATTTTTGAGCCAATGAAGACTTGAATGCTGAAATATCTTCTACCCCAGCAAATACAGAAGAGCCAGGAAAAATCTTATGTGTGAATCTTCACTCCCTAAAGACTGTTACAACAGAAAAGCTGTAAAACACAGATATTTGTATATATAAAGATACATATCTATGCATATCCTACAGAGAAGGAATTGTGCTACAAACGACCTCACTGTGTGGGACTGCCACTGACAGCAGGACAGGCAGCTCCTGCAATGCCAGGAGCTGCAGTCCTCACGTGCCATCAAGCAGAACCTGGCAAGCAGCTCCCTCCAGAACCCAGCAAAGCAACCAAACTCTGCCTGTCCACCAGGCTAGACAGGGTGCCTGGCTGCATGGGGTGTCTCACAAGGACTTTTCATCACCCCTATGGACTAATGAGAGTGCATATTGACCAGAAAAGCCTCTAACCTGGTATTCCCACATCCATTTATCACTTTTCCAGCCAGCAGACTTGCTGCCCTCTTGTGCCAGGTGTGGCTGTCTCCTGAAGCCCTGGTGAGCCATTCCCTTCACCAGTCCCACAGCAGGAAGCTATCCACTATTTCCTACTGCATCTCTTGTTTCCTGCTATTTAAGCAATGCTGATCAGCCCCACAGGAGCACACCCAGGGGAACAAGGAGCTTTCCTTGCTGCTGGCAGGCTGAAGGTGAGTGCAGCCTCCCTGGCCCAGGAGCAGCGTGCAGGGCACACGTTCAGCTCAGCACAGCCCAGCTGCCCATCCCCTCCTCTCCAGTGACAGCCTGGCACAGCACACCTGCTTACAGCCCTCTGCAGATAAAAACACAGCTCGTTAGGTGCTAGTAAAGCACATTTCATTAGTTTTTAACTACTCTGGAAAATCAGATGGGCAGGCACTGGCAATACACAAAGCGAGGCCGAGGTTCCAGCCCAGCACAACCTCCACACCTGAGTTGTGCTCCAGACTGAAAAAATTCCTCCTTTTTTTCCAAACTAGTTGTTAGATCAATCATTTACCACAAGTAACTCCCCATACAAAGCCTTTCTAGCATGGAATAACACTCTCCATTGTTGTTTGCATGTCTGAATCAGCTTTGCAGTACTGCTAAAAAACAGAAGGAGCTCTATTTTTCCAGAGAGAGTAAAGGTAGCAAAATCTTATTCTCCCGAAATGAGGGAGGAAAAAAAAAGACAAATTATTTTTAGATCAGCACTGTTCTCCATTCCTCCCCAAATCCACAATAAAATTTTATTTTTCCCAATTCCAGTTGCAGTGCTGTCTCTTAGAAAACACAGCTGTTGGCTTGGTATTTGCTTTTATGCAGTTATTGCATTGCTTACTATATTTTCATACGGATTTTTTAAATACAGAAGCAACATATGAAATTAGATCTAAAATGCATCAGCCATGACCATTTTTTCCTGTTGTATCATATGCTTTAATCAATAAATTGTCTCCATATCTCAAATGGACAGGATGTGATGTAACACAAAACAGCACAGAAGCCAAAATGAAGGATAAGAAGTTAATTTTGTGTCCATACTAAGAAATCAGAATCTCACATACAGTGTTCATGGCACACACAAAAAAAATCTTTTAACTGTTGTCTGCTCGGGGCTGATCTCTCCATTACTTTCTGTGTTTCAGTCCCATAAGAAATGCAGCAGCCCAACAGAAATTACTACAATATGAGTCAGTAAAAGAAGATTAAAACCATTGCAAAACTAAGTTCAAAGTGTCAAAACTGGCTGGTTTAAAGCATCGTAGTGCAAGTTTCCTCAACAATGTTTCAATGTAACCAGTGTTACAATGGCAACAACCAGTGTTACAGTGTTTCAGTGTAATAAATCAGTAACACTGAAATTGCCTAAGACAGCAGCAATTCCAACAGAATGCTGATAGCATTTAATATATGCCACTTACGTTCCTTAATAAAGCTGGAAATCAATGATTTAAAGTTTAAAATTATTACACTTGATTGCAAACAAAAGAACATTTCTGGTAACATTACAAAAGTTTGTCAGGCTTTTTTCAACAGAAACTAACTGTACAGACAGAATAATACAAACTGCCCACAGTTTAAAAAAAAAAAAAAAAAAAAAGCTTATTTATTGTCTTGGTTCAATTATAAGTATTTTTAAGGTATTTTGCTATCTTAGAATTTGCTATAGGGGAGTAAGTGGCCAACAATTTGGATACCTTGGACACGAAACAGATTCAGCTTACAATTTTAATCTTTTCCTTCACTGACAGAGCAGATTAAAGCACGACTTTGAATCCTTGGATCCAAAGTTTCTGTAACACCAGTGCAGTGGCAGCTCCTTCAGCCCTGGTGGCTACATCTGAGTTAATCCAATTCTATCCACGGACAATTACACGTGCAGATGATGAGAAAGAGCAATCTCGCCCCAGACCAAGGTTGCCCTGAAGAATACAAGTTACCACAAAATGCAGTCCAGAGCAGTTTATCCAAACTTTCCCATGAATCATCATGAGCTACGAAACATTTCTCAACACCCTGTAGCAAACTCAGGGCTTGTAATATAAGTATAAACCATTAAAAAGATAAATAGCAAGTCAGAAGCTACAGCTTACAAGAGAAGGAAGGAGAAAGACCATTTTGTTAATGACAATGGCCTCAAGGCTTCAGCTGTCCAAACTGAAACATTTCAAGCCTTCCACCTGATTTTCTGAGGATCTCCAGGTACAAGGAAGTAGTTCCACAGAGCTGGCAGCTGCTGTCTGGCCTCTGTGTGTTTGCATGGGGACTGAGAGAGAGAGAGAATAGACTGTGCAGAAAAAAATAAAATAGATGAAAACACTGATAAAAATCTGATTTTTATTCCAACTCTGATAATTACAAAGCCTGCAGTAAATTGAATAGATTTCTTTGCAAATTCCATCAATACATTTCCATGCAAACACTCTGTATTTTGACAGCTGCTCAGGTTTCAGAATATGCCAAAAAGCTCCAAAGTTTCAGCCTTAACAACAACCACCATTAACAAAAAGCTTGAATTCAACAAGCCAAAAGGGAAGCAAGCATTTGGCAAATGACAATTGATCTTACCAGTAAGAGGGAGGTATTTGATTTTTTTGCTTAAGAATTCCCAAGATGATACAATTGAAGATATACACACACTTTAACCTAATTTTTTCCTGGTGTAAGAAATGGGCACAAAACTGCCAGGTAGATCTTTTATCCAACAGTTCAAAACAAGAAGCCAACCTGTTTCCTACAGCTTCAGCACCAAAGTTGGTTCTGAGAACCAAAAGGGCAAAGAAAATTACTGCCTCTGGCAATATCCAAAATACACCAGATTGCACAGCCTCTGCAAGCCAGCTGCACACCTTTTTCCTTAATAATTATCTCCACAGAACAGAAAAATAGTTACTGGATCAATATCCACTTGATGACAACAACCTTTGTGCAGTAATGTGCATGTACTTTCCCTAAAAAGTCTTCTAGGGAACACCAAATTAACACCACCTCCCTAAAGGAAGCACCACCTATGTACAACTCTAGTGCAGCACAAAGAGAGATCCACCCCTCATGCTGACACCTGTGTTCAAAATCCACTTGAATTGTTCAGGAACAAGTTGTACAAGGTCAAGTCTGTCACAGTCCTCAGTGTGTTCGTGCCCTGACATTATTTCTGTGTAAGAAGGGAAACAAAGCAGATGTGTCACTCCAGAGCTGTGTTTAACCACAAAAAGGCTTCTTCTCAAGGCTGCAATTATAACACAAACCCCAGCTCATCATCTTCCAGCACTAATGATAATTTTCAGAGGGCTCTTAGACTATGAAAACAGAACTTTACCTGGAATTAGGTCTAAGAGCTCTCAAATTTAGGCAAATCTCTTCCTAAACACAGCTTTCATCTTGAAAGCACAGTAACTGCAGGGGACAGGAAGCACACATTCTCTTCCTTTAAGTGAAATGCTTGATTTGCTTCTGTTCTTCTTGTGGTTCTTTTTAGAAGTATGAAATACACAGAGACAAAACATGTAAGATACAAATCTAACCCAGCCACGATACATATTGAGAATAAAGCGTGCAAACCCCCAGAAGTCAGTCTTCATGAGCTCAGGAGATGAGCCAGTGTCAACTTCTATGTAGTGACAAGGGACCTCAGCCCATCCTCCCAGGTTGCCAGGCAACTGTTCCTGTATCCTTGACTGTATTCATCAGCCATTAAGCACCATCAGGCTCCCGTTCTTTTCTCCCTCACGCAGGCTCCCACTCTCAGAGATGGATGAAAGGGAGGGGGAAGTTAAACAACATGACTTTCTTTCCAAGCAGAAGCAACATTCTGAGTTTTAATAGCTGATAGATTTTAGCTAATTCACACAACTCAGATAATTGCTTTGTAGTGAAAGGTACAGCATGACTGCAAGGTATGGTTGTATTAGGAAGAGGGTTCTGTTAAAAGTTGACATTAATGGACATGTTCTAATATTATTAGACAGTACTAAAGGCCCGCTGAATTTGTAAAAAATAAAGCAACAGATGACAGGTTTTTTAAATCCAGGAGAATGGCTTTCAACATGAAGTGCTGTTCTAAACCATGCCAAGATAAATATAAACCCATTAATCTCAGAAGCAGAAATGTGTTATTGTTAACTTACTCCAGGGAAACAAAGCAGTACTTCAACCACTGGAAGTACTGATGCAGTCCCTAGCATCAGTGTAAATACACCCCACCTCTGAAGCAGTTGTCTCTCTGTCATCCTCAAGCCACAGGTTCAATTCCACTTGCAGGCACTTGCAGGGCAGTCCTGCAGCCCAAACAGAGCTGGGCAGTGCAAATGAAGGTGAAGATTCCTCCCCTCCCAGCCCCAGGCTGAGCCCTCAGCCTGAGCAGCTCTCATCCTTGGGCTCCTCACATGGCAGCCCAAGGGTTCCCAGTGGCACAGGGCAAGTGGCAGGGCCATGCTGAGGACAGAGGTGAGGACATGGCTCTTTCTTTCTTTCAGAGCTGAAGTCCACTCATGTATCACCTTAATACTGCCTTCAAATAACCAACAGTTATTGGATCTGATTTGGTTCTAGAAGTACCTGACACTTAAGGGCAAATCCTGGGCCCCTAAACCAAATATACAACTGAACATACTTTGACAGTGAATATTTCTAATGTGCTCCTGGAACTTGGGTCTATGGCACATGCCAGTAGCACAACCCTAATACTGGGATATGAAGTAGTAGGTAGTTTCTGTTAATGTTTACTTGCACTGGTTAAATTTGGGGGAAATAAAGCTTTTTGAGTACAGCAACTTCAGTGGTGCCTTCATCCACAGACACAGCAGGGCATGGAGAAACAAAAATTTGAAACACTGAAAATTACCCATTCAGAGTGATTTCAATGAATGAACAAGACATGCTAAACATTCCAATGAGGTACAACCATGATAAGTGACACTCAGTTGAGATTAAGAATACTTAGCTGCACTCACAGGTAGCTAACTGTTCACAAAGTTTTCAAAATAATTCTTTTCTGCAATGATTTCACAAACAAAACAAGCTTGCCACATCCTACTATGGAACACAGCAAGTTAAATAATTCTGGAGGAGAAACACTAAAAATATGCAGTTAGAGGACACATTTTCCATATACATGAGAAATCAAAGCATATACATATATAATGAAAGCTGTATAGTGCTGAAAATTAGTCTCTGGTTTGGCTCTTACTTTCCTAGAGATATTTAATTACCCCTTCATCATTTTCACTGCCTTGCTCCCCATACCAGGAGTATGGTACCATGAAAGTAAAATTAAGAGGAAGAAAAATGTGAATTCCCGTTCTACCAATTTTGTTTGCAACTGAGCTTCCAACATACAGAAGCTCAGAGCTGCAACCTGATTTTCAATTATTTATACTTTGTTGCCTTTTTAATTTCATATTTTCCATTCAATTAGAATGATCTCTCCTTCATATGCATATTCAATTTTCAGACAAAACCAGACAGTTGCCAAGGCAGTATGTAAGACACATAAGCGTTCATGCCACTGTCTGTCATTTCTTTTAATTACTGAAGCCAAACGCAAATTACTGGCTGATGCTTACACTTTATTTTGACTCAATTTTATGTTTTGCAGCTTAAATCCTTAAAATACTTTCTTTATTCTGAGCATGTGATATACTCACGTTTCTTTCAAGCTGAATAACAACCATGATGAGAAGAAAAGTTAGGAGAGGTGTTTGATAGGTTTGTTTTTTTTTTCATTTACCTTAAAGCCAAGATGGGATCAGCTTTGTAGAGACTTTGTCACGAAGGCATATTTTCAATCTGGCCTCTACATTAATTCCCTACAAAAGAGGAACACATCACATTTTATAATACCACTCACTGAAATAGAAAACTGACCATTTGCAAATGTAAATATAAATAGAAGACATGTTTTCCTGACACAGCAGCAAAGTACAACATATTTTGAAGCATGATGGTACTTAGGAGATATTGTTCTTGCTTAAAGAAACCAAATGACTGCCTAAAATGTTAAAATAAACCTCCTTATATCCAGCAAGGTCTGTTTCACAAAGCAGCTGATTCCTCAGCAGGGAATTTGTGGTGGCACTTCTGCTATACTGCAAAACACTGGACAATAAACAATTGCCTTGGTTACCCATTAGTAAAGTGGAAGTGTTCTTATAACAAAAAAAAAAAAAATAAAAACAGTGGTATTATGATAATTTCATTTTTCACCTATTTCCCAGGAGCAACCTCATTATCACCCATATAAATCTCCCTCCTCCTTTTAATGAAATTCAGGAGTTGTCAATGTGTTCCTTCCCCAAGCAAAGCAAGGTAGTTGACTACATATTTAAAGAATCCCTGTGCATCTCACTGAAGTTCAGTTGTAATCAAGGCTTATTACAAAGATTCCACAGATTGCTCCACTAATAAGCTTCCACTGCTGCACTACATAAATTATAAAACAAAGGGGGAAAAGGACCAATAGCAACCAAGTTTTGTCTTAACTTCCTGTAAACACAACCATGTAAGTAAAGAAGTAATAAAAAAA
>VXAC01004695.1:60729-77447 GCA_013399225.1 Rhipidura dahli | reverse complement strand
GAAGGGAATAGCCATGAGATGATACAAACAGACAAAGTCACACTAGTGCTATAAACTGAATTCTGTGCCATTGTTGCTGTCACATTATTTTGGTAATCCAGTTAACTTCTGAAATTGTCAAATGCAAACTCAGGATGGGTTTGCACAATGTGTACTTACACACAGAAGTAACACAATTATACCAATTCCTATTAGCCTATGCTGTTAAATACTCCCAAAGGCCAAGGGTAAAGGACTTATTTTACAGCAGTGATTATGAATTCCTGTAGTTCAGGAGACAAGTATTGCAGGTGGTGTCTAACAACAATAAATAATTCTGAAATCTCATTTTCTTGCTTTCTAAGTACACCCTCTGCACTACTGCAATGTATGCTTGCAGTTTGCTGCCAAACTTAGCTATGTCACCAGCAAGTATCAATAAAGATCCTATTGATTTAAGAGTATGCACTGCTAAAAGTCAATGTTCCAATAGGTGGAACAGAGGCGACATCAGAATTGCAAAACCCTGATTAGTTGAGCATTTAAACCAAAATCCCATCCTAAGCTATTTTACAAAAGAATGATCTTCAAAAGGAGAGCAAAGCCTAAACAGGGCAGAACACATAAACTGGCTAATAATGCGAAACCAACGTTCTTGTTCATGCTTGAGAAACATAAAATAAAATAAAATAATCCTAATACCTGTACAAACTTTACTCTGAAATAATTTTTTAACCAACTGCAGATCTATCTTGTCTTGCTGAAAGGCCATGGAATGGTGATTTGTATTTGTTCCAAACCCCAAGCCTGACTGTTGGGTAAGTCAGGAGCAGCCCCAGTGGGAGTGAAGGCTACTGAGGTGCTGTGGAGGGCAGGTCAGACACAGCCACCAGCAGCAGGCTGATTCCCCACTGTCGCTGACAGTGTGTCTCTGAAAAGATCAGGAAAGCTCTGATTGCCTATTATGCATTATTAAGACACAGATCAATAGAGAAACCTCCAGGGGCCACTAAGATGCAGTGCACGTGTGATTTCACCTTGTGCAGACACAGGAGCGAGCTGTGGGAGCTGCTTCCTGGAGCCTCTGCACTGTATAACCTGACACAACCATGACACCTCTTCCTCCAGGAAGGTCACACCTGGCTTCCCTTCTCTTCTACCTTACCTTCTTCCCCTCTTCCTTTTTTCCTTTTTTTAATTTTTTTTTTTTTTTGTGCCTACTAAAATTCAAGCCATCACACCTTGACTTGTGCTCCTCCAGCTACACCCACTGCCATTAAATTTCAATTTAAGCATTTTGGGGCAGAGGCTGGGCTGGGAGTTGGGCTTGTTTTCAGGCAGCAACCAAATGCAAAAGTTGCCAGATTCCCGCTCTTGCTCTAAATGTTACTCTAAACACCAAGAGTAACCTGTTATTTCGACACGTTTTTCAGCTGAAGGATTGATTTTAAGGATCAGAGAACAGAAATAGCTCATTTTTGAAGAATAAAAAATAAAATATTAGGAACTCCAGATGCTCGGTAATTTTTTTCGCAAGACATGAATACTGCTAAAATTATCCTCGCTACCAAATAGTATCCTTTTTCTTGAAAACCTGAAGATAAAGATAACTTTTGAACAGTAGAATGTGTCATAAATACCTGTAACAGCACCACTCTGAGCCTCACACCACTCTGCCAGCAGAACTGGGCAGTTTCAAGTGATTTACGGTAAGCAGAGTTAATAACTTACAATAATCATGCTTAGCATCAAGCTCAGTATGAAATGCTGCCAAACTGACAAATGTGGCTATGAAAATTGATAGCTTTGAAATTTGTTTCAAGGTTCATGTACAGAAAACCTCACCAACAGACACACAAAATTCAGATGGCTTTTAAGAACAACAGTGTTCTGCATATAAATGAATTAGTTAATTATTTGAAAATCACCCACCCAGAAGAAAAACTGTCTCCAGCTTTGGTGATTGCCTGTTTATTTCCAGCACAGAAATAACTTTACTCATTGTGGTAAAGAAGGATAACGGATTCTTTGCACCTTTTGAAGGGTAGAAATAAGTATGGAGAGTAAAGATAAATCACTCATTTAAAATAGGTCTTCAGACCCTAAAACTTTTTCAGTTGCAACACCAACATAATTCCCATATGATTCACCTTCTGCCCAAAGTTAAGTGATCCTTACTATTAATTCATACATTAACCTACTACAGAAAGGAGTTTCTCCTCCATGTTCTTGGATTTATTCTTCTAGATACAGAAGAATGCACACTATAAAGTGTTGAGCTCGAAATTGTACCAGGAAAAAAAAGAAAAAAAAAAAAAAAAACACCAACCAAAAAAATAAAAAAGCAACACAGGTTCTGTGAACTGGACACTAAAGGAAGAACTGGCAACAAGATACAACAGAAAATAGTGGAATAAAATAACAGTTATTTTCACCAGCTTCCATGGCAGCCAGTTCAGTCCATAGGCTGGATTGCTGAACTATCACTGCATGGCATCTGGCTCCAAATGCCTCCAACTGCCAGATTCTGACCCTGTGGGTTAAAATTCCGAATTTCTCAATCCAGGAGCAGATGCTTCCACAGATTTCCGAAATGTGATTTCATTAGTTCACCAATAACAAACAAGAAATCTGCCCACAGCATGCCTGACTGATTTAGGGGAAATGGAGTTCAGAGCTCAGCAACTGGGACAAGAAGGGCTGGGGAGAAGCAGCAGGGAAAACATGGAAAGGCCAAAGAAAAGAGCAGAAATGGACCCAGAGAGCAGTGAGACTTGTGGTCAACACTGCTGTCCAAAAGTCTTACTGCAGAGCCTAAAATACTCCAAAGCACCAATTTCTCTTGCTCCTCTGGAAGCATGGGGCACCATCCCAACGAGCTGTGCATCCCTCATCCTTACTGAATGCAAACTACTCATGGTCTTGCTCTTTCAAAGATAACCAGAAGAGCCCTTCTTACACACCCCTAGGTCTCAGGCTCACTGAGAGGTGCTGGTCAACTCTGTGGGCATTGCATGGCTGATTAGAATTATTCAGCCTGCCTGGAAAAGCAAACAATGAAAAAAAAAAAAACAAAAAAGGAATATTATTGCAGAGTCAAGCACTGAACAGCCATGAATTCTACAGATGTATTTATTATTATTCTTATTTAATTCATTCATCATTCTCTGCTCTAAGCTGAGGTAAGTGGGGGTAAAACAGAAGGTGTAGTTGTCTTGTTCTTTACTTACATTATCAGTACTCTCCAGTGAGAAAAGAAACAGAAAATCTCACCCAACAGAAAAGCAGTTATGTAAAAGCTTGAAGAGAGCCTACTGAACCAGAAGAAAAATGATGCCATCTTATATTTAGCACACACATATACCACAGAAAGCTGAATCAATATCAAAGATGGATGAAGTGTTTCTGAATTGAGTAGCTGATAATTGAAACTTCAAATGAAAACATTTCTTTGTTTTGAAACTCTTGGGATTCTTAAGTATTAGAGGGGAAAGAAAAATGTGGGTGAGGACATGGAGGAAAAGAGAAATGTGAAGAAACAAATGAAAGAAACAAAAACAACTTGGAAGTTGAAATCTGCTGCAAGAGAGATGGTGACTGCTAAATACAACAAACCAGTCCCATGGAAAAAAACTTCAACTGAGACTAATCCTTTGCTCCAGGTAAAACAGACTGCACAGGACTGTTATGTGCAACAAGATGGGGTAAAGCACCATGAGCACATGGTTGGGTCTGAACACAGTGACAGAGCATCATCTTAAAACTCTTTATCCATACCTCACACCTTCCTACCATTATCTCTGTAAACAGTGCAGTTTCCTGTCTGCCTTCTACAGTTCAAAACTGCTGATGCTGTTTAACCAACTTCTGCCCTTAAAATAATACTCCATTTCTGCATAAAATATTTATATTAAGCTTCTAGCACACATTTCTGCTCAGGGTCTGTTAAGCTCTCTTGATGAGCTGAGTCAACGTGTCACGTGCTGAACCTTTTAAACTCCCTGTTTCTTCCAGGTTACATAAAAACAGAAGAAAATTGGAAGACAGGGTCACACTTTTCAGTTCTCACTGAATGAAGCTATAACTGATATTAAAGAATAACAAATGAAATAACATGGATGCATCAGAAACTTTTTTTTAAAAAAGTGCTGCTCATCTCCTCAATGAAATTAAGCTTCAGCAAATGGAAGGTATTACTCCAGCATGCTCTTATCCCATCCATCTCCTACTCTCCTACACATTATCCAAGTTCTGTGCCAAATGAGATCATTCTACTATAGTTCACACCTGCTGCATAATTGATTGTTTTGACATTAAATGTTCATGCACAATGGCACACATCACATCATCTCTGTGACCATGGGAATGTGATCCTTGGCCAGCCTGCCAAAACTTCCACAGAAGTCAACAGCAGTTGTGCTCACATGAGATGTGCCCAGTGTTTCTGGGTTTAAGATAATTCCATTAATTTCATGGCCCTCAAAAAACACCCTCTGAAATTCTTCTTTACAGCCTTACGTCCCTTGAAGGGAAGTATCCACAACTTGCATGACTGAGATCATTTGAACATAACCTCATGTTTTTGCTGACATTTGGCTATCCTCACCCCCAGGCAAAACACTACAGAAATTTATATGGGAATTACTCAGCTGGTAAAGAATCTGGATAGAAATCCCAGCTGTCATATGAGAAATATATAGAGGATTACGGGTACCTCAGCCATTTATTAAGTTATAGTTCCCTGATATTAAGCTAATCATGAAGACTAAAACAGTCTTGCTGATGTTTTTAAGAGGACCCAACTGACATGTGTTTGACTTTATGCTTTTTGAATTTATATGTATACTTGTGATAGCCCTAGAGCAAGGCTGAGCAATGAAATGCACCTTGGCATACCATACCACCCAGGAGTACCCACATTACAGCAAAGTTTGGTTGCTTTGCCCTTTTTTTTTCCCCTCCTGCTCTCGGTTATTGGACAAAACCAGAAGGACTGAATTTCCAAGTTTCAGATTCAATTAAACAGCACCTCATCTGTTGCAACAAGCACAGATGCAGTTACTAGAATTTGATAGGGGTTCAGCACTAGAATCCCCTCTGTCTTTCCTACCTGATGTTTAGAGGCTGTACAAGTGTCGCACCCTGAATCACACAATCATGGTTGGTCACACAGCACTTCACTCCACAGCAAGCTGGATGCTACCAGGGAAGTCACGTGCTGCTCAAGCACTGAATGTAACTCACTGTAATAAAGAGAATTGCAAAATGCATACAGTCATATTCCATACCCAGAGCTCTGCCACTGTATGGCACACTGTAAACCCTGGAAATAATGGCACGATAAAAAATAATAGATTACAAATATCATCGTTTGAAATGGAATTTGTTACAATTTCAGACTGGTGGAGGATTCAATAAAATGGCTTACCACAAGAGAGCATACTTGCATACAAAAACCACTCACCAGTTAGGGAATTCCAGCAGAGGAATTGAATTTATTTTTTTTTTTTTTGTTAATTAAAAGATGTGGCTAACCTGCGTATCATCCTTGAAACCAAGGACTTTATCAAAGTGAAAAACCCAATTAGCATCAGTCCTCTTTGGATGTATAGGCTAACATATCCCTCATCAGCTCAATAAAAACCCAAGGGTGCCTCTGCTCTCCAGAACTGCAAAACTAATAAACAATTTCATTTAATTTGAAACAGACTACACTGAAATCCAGTTTACCTCAGAGTAACAGTGGATTGCATGCTTTTCTCCAGGGCACATGTGGAAAAATAAGTATTAAAAACCTAATGCATGAAAAAAGTACATTGAAAAGACTTGCATTTACCAATGGAAGAGAGTTGCACATTTATCAAATTTGAAAACAGCATGCTCAAAATCTCTTCTGAAATGCATTGAAACATGTTTCTACAACATCCTTTAAAGTATATATATTTCTCAGCTGAATTAATACGGTACCCAAAAAGTAATTTTTATTATTATTTTTAAGAGGTTATAAAGAAGTGCAAATCAGCTTCCCAGTATTTTATTCTGGTTGTTTCCATCACCACCAAATGGACTGGTCCAGTGTGAAAAAAAAACTACAAACTGGGAACAGATTTCCCCATTTTAGAGGGGAGCCTTTCATCACTGGAAAGAAAATGCCTTTCCAATCACAATGCTATTTCTATGTCTGTGCTTCAATTACAGAGCTATTATTACATAACACAGTGCTTAGTGTTACGTTAGTTCAACCAGAGACATTTTTGATGCATCCTTAATTGTTGCACAAATCCAAATGCACACAGTGTTTTTCCTTCAAGGAGAGGGAGAAAAAAAAAAGGCAAAAAAACCCATCCTAGAGATGGGATTATCTCACCGTATGGCAGGAAAGCTCCCAAATATTGTAGTAACAGAGAAGAACAGACAGAAATATGTTTTGGGTGCACTCTAAAAGTTTTATTAAAAGGAATTTACAATCAAATAATTGGTGATAATAATGTTTTGCTTTGCACTTTGGACCTAATTCCTGCAACTTTTAAAGCAGTACTGAGAACTAACAATATTTTGCTGATGCTGCCCGATAGAAACAGTAACTTTCCAAAATTTGGTTTTAAACACAATTCTCTCCAGAATCTCTTAAATCCTAACACTTGAGTTAATGCTTATAAGCCAGAATGAGAACAATCAGCCAGGTCACTGGGGCTAAGATCAACTGGGCTACCCCACAGAGAAATGAAAGATTTGTATTTTCCTATTCTTCATTAGAAACAAAAAACCCACACAGGGCACAGAGCACCCATGCCAAAACAGACTAGAAGACATGTACACAAGAATGAGGGAGGGAGAATCATCAGGGAATCACAGAATGTTTTGGGCTGAAAGGGACCTTAAATCCCACCTCATTCCAACCCCCTGCCATGGGCAGGGACACTTGCCACTGTTCCAGGCTGCTCCAAGCCCTGTTTGGCCTAGCCTTGGACACTTCCAGAGAACCCCACAGCTTCTCTGTGCCAGGGCCTCCCACCCTCACAGGGGAGAATTTCTTCCTAATATCCAATCTAAACCTGCTCTCCTTCAGTTTGAAGCTATTCCTTCTTGTCCATCACTCCATGCCCTTCTCCAGCTCTCTTGGAGCCCCCTGAGGCACTGGGAGGGGCTCTGAGGCCCCCCCAGAGCCTTCTCTTCTCCAGGCTGAACAACCCCAACCCTCTCAGCCTGTCTCATAAAGAGATGCTCCAGGCTCTGTAAATCCTTGCCTCGCTGAAACCAAACTGGATCTGCCAATTGCAAGATATTAAATTTCATTCCAGGTGACTCCCAAAGCATTTATGTCAATGTTTCCTCAAAGGTTTTGGGTTGCATTAAAACATAAAACCCCAGCCACCAGCAAACACAGAAAACAGTTTCCCTGAACAGTTCTGACCAGCTCCAATTAAGATATATAAACTCTTACAGTTGCATGCCAGCTTGGTGTTTATATGAATAACTTAAGTATTTAATAGATACCTTCACTTTTAATTACCATAAATGTCAAGAGCTTCCTGTAGGATAAGAGCTCCCCAAATGTTTCAATGATTTTTGAGCTTTATCTGAAGTGGTTAACTTTAGGATTTTGCAATGAAACCAACCCTACAACATTTTAAAAATTAACAACCTTCTTGCCTACACATTTTCACCCTAAAACATACCCAAGAACCTTCACTGAATAACAGTGCCTCTTCTTGCACTTGACATTTATTAGTCATGATTTTAAAGTGAGGAGTATTTAATTACAAATAAAGGATCTCTGACTTTGATAACTCTCAAGGAACTGCTAAGCATGAAATAAAATACGATGCTGAAGCCTCCCCTTCGACTTTGCCATGTATATTTCTTTCTTTTGATAATTCCAATAAAACAGGCTGATTGTCAAAGTCTAATTTTAGACTTAATGAAGCAGTAAAGGTTGGGTGATGAAAAAGAAGCTGGAACAATAACAGTAAAAACATAGTCATAGGCTATGACGATCCAAGAAAAATTTTCTGGCCAATTTGATTTGATTGTGTTAAACAATGACAAAGTAGAGAAGCAATTAGAAATCACATCCAGTACTAGCAAGTGACTAAATGCTGGCTAATGGCATTTTATGCTTCCTGAAGACTGGCAAACTTCTACCCCACATATTTAAAATGAGAATTCATTTTTTGTCATCAGGATGGTACTTTTTCCTCCCATTTAATTGTGACCAAATCATTTCCTGAATTTTATCTTGCTACTGGCTTTACTATTACAAAACACTATTAATATCAAAAGGTTTCTATGGAAAACTTGTTCATGTCTATTCCAGCATTGACAGCGACACAAGAAATTAATATGAAAACTCAAGGAAAGACGACTGGCACATGATTTTGGGATAAACATATACACATTTTGTAATAAAAAATAATTAATAAATTTAAAAAGATATGGAACAGTTAAGGTCCAAAGATATCCAACCCCCCAAACTGAAGGCCACTTTAGCAGGCCCAAAGAGCCACAAAGCCAAACTGCTTCACACATTCTGAAAAGCTGAAAGCCCAGTTGTTGTAGAATTTTAAAATACACCAAAATAAAGGGCTTTGAATCCATAAAAACTCACATCACACACACACACAAAAGCGCTTTATGTCAGCGTTGAGACTGACAGTTATTCACAATGGCTCAGCTGAACACTATGGCAGGGAGTCCTTCTTGACATGATATTAAATACAGTGAGCCTTAACATTTCATAAGCATCTTTGTACTCACCGAGGGTGTACAATGCCACAGCCACGAACACACCGGAAAATGCGGAGCCAGAACAATACTTGATATAAATGCTCACAGCCAATTTCCTCAGTGCCTCAAGATAATAAAAATACACATCTGACTGCTAACACCACTAGCAAATCCAAATTACTAATGTGCTTTAAATCAGTGCCCCAATCTTCATGTGGCTGTGAAAATAAAGAGATGGGAGAATTTCAGAAGGCACAAACAGGAGTCAGCAGCTTAATGGACTTTCTACACCTTAACCTTCTCCTCCAGGTGCTGCAACAGTCATGAAGAACTTCTCCTAGCCTACCCCCTCACGTTTTCAGATAATTAATTAGCAGGAAAAATTAATTCACAGGAGATCCTGCAGCAGCTTTTCCACTGGGGTATCACTGAACACAAGCAGCGAGCATCTGTCTGTACTATCTCCTGTGATTAAAAATCAAACATTATGGATTTTTTCTGAGTACCGAGCAAGTCATGTGTCAAGTTGTCTAACAGAAACCCAGATTCAGACAGGATTCCCATGGTCAAGTGTTAATAACAAGTGCCCATACAAGGCAAATCTTGTTTTACTGGCAGTCACATGACATGTGGGATGTCTGAACGTTGGATCATCCCCTGCTTCACTCTTACTCTTCCAAATATTAAATTCAGACAAAATTATCTGGCAGGAGATACAGCAAGCTCATATTTATTGCTCAGTTCTTGTTTTCAAGATCAAATTCTTTAAAGACCTAAAAAACCCGAAATTAATTATTTTCACACAAGTATTATCGTCACATGTAAAGTAACCCGGCCAAGTTCACTCATCACACAGCAAGGAAAATAGGAACAAAAAAGGCAGGACTACAGCTGGACTGCTCTTTTATTGAAGCTCTGTGCAGTGCATGATTCTTCAAACCCTGACACAGATGCAGCAATTACAGTTCAAGTTTAACACAGTTCCTTTTACTCTGCTCTCACTTTAAGCAAATTCCTGTTTCAGTGAGGGATAGGTTCATCTTTTATCCCTCCCTTCCACACAATGCTCAGAGATAAGAGGATTTATCAGAGGATAGGAGAGGCATCACATTTAGTGTTTGCCTAGAGCAAGCTCTCCACCTTTCTCTAGTCTCACCTTAGTCTTGTTCTAAATTGTACATTCAGCCATAGAAAGGCTGTGTTAATCCTGTCCTGTGACCCACTACTTTGGATAATGGAATGAAATGAAGATGGGGGAGGGTTTCCCTGGCACAGACCAATTTCAATATTCAGAGTAAAATCTTAAAAGGATGAGGGAACAACAGGCATGTATTCAATCTAAAACATGGCTGGCCACTATGGTAACACTACAGCAAAGCTGCTTTTCCATTTCTCTGCTCAGATAACCATGATAAATATCACCACTTTTAAAAAGGTAGGGTCAGTTGCTTGTAATTATGTACAAGTGCTGGACAATGACTGCAAGATCACAGTGCACCTTTTACAAAGTGGGGTTGGTTGCTGCAAACATTTAACTCACCTGTGCTCTAAGCACTGCTGTAACAAGGAACAGAATCAATTTTCTGGGAAAAATCTAATTCTGAAATTGAGTTTCTCTTAATATTGCAGAGTATCATCTTTTTTAGGCCCCCTCCTCTTCAGCCTTCCCCCTGATGCTGACAGAATTTGGATTAAAGGTTCTGTGAATCTTTTCCCAAACGTTTACTAAAGCACTCTTTTTGGGTTTTTGTTTTGTTTTTGTTGTTGTTGTTTAAGCAGAGAACAGTGAACATGGTTTTAATAAGCTCCTTTAAATGCTCATAGTAGAACTGTTATCCCTCCCATTCTAGCAATATTTGCTCAATTTAACCAACTGAGTTACAGTGCTCTGCTGTAAAAGGAACAAGACAGGAATCATGAGGTACCATGCTTGTTTAACCAGTCAAAAAATCTTGTCCCACTTGGAGAAGAGCGTTTTCAACATTTTCCATCCCAAAAATATCAACTTTTACTTGTATCTACTGAGACAGACTGCCGAGAGAACAGCAGAAGGAGCAGCACATTCACAGCATCCAGCAGAAACATCTGCACCGTAGCACCTTCTCACCATTGTGTACCACCAGCTTAAAACCTGGAAACAACCAAAGTGGAAGCAAAGGTCCCACATCCCAACAGTAAGAGAGGGTTTTGTTTCTCTGTATTTCAGAATAACTGAATAACTGCTGGATGTGGAGGGCAAAGAGATAAAAGCACCCGAGTGTGGAGAATAGAGGCTGGAGAGGTTCTGCTTCTCTCAGGTAACTGAGGAATTACTCCAGTTGTCTGAGGGAAATTGTAAGGAAGTGTTTTTGTTCAGAGGTAGCTTTGTGTCTCTGACACTTGGCTTAGAGAATTTGCCAGTGATAAGCAAAGGGACATTAGCCAAGAACTGCTTCACCCTTGACTTTAACAGGAGATCCCATTCAACCAGCAACAAAGCCCAGTTTATCTGTAAAAGGCTTGTCAATTATTTTTGACCAGGTCAGCCTTACTCTGTAAATCAGATCATTTAACTACTGTCTTGTTCTTGTTTCTGACTTCAAATATCAGTTCTGTCTCCCTGCACTGCCACTGTTTTGCATAAACATTGGGCAAGTTTTAAAAATCACATATTACAACTAGATCCTCTCAGTGCCATTCTGAATCTTTAATTACTAACAAATATAAATAATCTATTGAAAATAATGCTGTATGTCTAGCAAATTAAATATTTAATAATTATTTAAATTCAATACTTGGAAACACTGAAATTAGTCAAGTAAAAAAATGATTTTAAACTCAAGCACTGGAAATGCACATTTTGTGCACTTCATTTCATTTTATAGTCTCTAAGAACTATTACAATTTTTTAATAAACTTGTATCTGGGATTTGAAGCCAAACACTTATGCTCAAAAGGCACAAATTATTAACTAAAAGACACCCAAAGTGGTAATAAAATGTATTCCCCAGTGGTATATTGCAAATGGGCTGTAAAAATTACATTTTATTAATCCAGCTGCAATTAAACAATAACAGCTGTACAACTTGTATTGCAATGCCCCAGTTTTGGGGAGATGACAAATATTGTTCATTATTCATTATATATTGCTGATTGGCAAACATTTTTTCTTAGTCCAGCAGTGATGTCTCTTGGGTATGACTGCCTCTCTTTATGACTGCAAACCAAGTTCTCGTGGTATCCTGGGGTTTGCAAATGCTAAGAGCCTGTCTTTCCTCTAAGATGTTCCACATTTCAAACAGAATGATAAATTTCTGCTGAAGCCAACAAAAGTAAGCAAAACATACATATAGACAAGTATCTGGCTAACAAATTTTTACAGTGTTACTGACAGTTGCTTACTTTTCCACAATTAATAATCCCTGTCACAGGCTCCATCTCTTTCTTGGGATAACACATTCAAGTGTTTGGCAGGTAGGAAATGCAAAGCAAAGACAAATACTAGCTAATGTTTAGCAAAGGAATGTACACAACCACCGTTAATTTTTACAATGAAAAATAGCAGCTTAATGAAATCTTCCTTCTTCAGAATGAATATTACATGCAGTAGATAAAATATGGGCATCATCCTCCTTCTATGTTTTTTGCCATGTTCAAAATATTACTCTGTAAACATTAGGGCAGTTGGAAAAATATTACACTAAGATAAAACTGGGATGATTTCTGGAAACAGACACAAAGCCACAGTAGGTCAAATGAGTGTGGTATAAAACAATCAAATATTGGCATTCTGCTGTGTACATCAGATCATCTAAACTACTCAGCATCATTCTGATCCAATGGCTCTAGCTCCAGCAAAACTGCTTCAGAATTCTCCATTTAAATTAAGTTTTAATGGAAATGTTTTCTGCAGCCCACAACGTTTTTTAATTAACATTTACTCAAATTTCTGACAGGTTTTTTAACCATTCAGTAAAGATAGCACTGACCCCTACCTAAGATAAAGATCATAGTGAACTCTTCAGCCTTGTTTTTGTTGCTGACTACAAAATAACTGTTAGCTGGTTAACCTTATGTAAACCCAGTGATCAGCACAAAACCAACAAAAACCACCTTTCATTTCACATCCTGACACTAACAAAGTAAAATAATTGGGTATGTCTGACAACAACAACAGTACTATCCACTGTGAAGGAAATTAACTATACCTCAGCCAAAACCAGCACAGACACAAGGCCTGGTTTATCCTTGTATGTACTATGGGAAATTATTTACACATCTACAAGTCATCAGGATTGATGCTCATCCCTCAATGAGGTCAGTGTAGCCCAAAGGGTACTCCTTGGTACTGGGGATCCATTCTGACCAGTCCTTATCAAGGCTGAGTCCAGAGAAAGCAGCTGGAAAATCCATTCCTCATGACTTATTGCCCTTTCTCTAGGAGCTCTTTATTCCCCCCACTTCCTTCATCCAAAGGAAAAAAAAAACCAAAACATGGTCTTTGTGAGAAAGCAGGCAAAGGTTTGCAAAGTAAATGTATGCCTTCTAACTCAAAAGGCTGCAGGATACACTAGATATTTTCTGCTCAAAGTTTACCAGACTAGCAGCAAAACAAAGATACTTTGGAATTTAAGCAAGGTTTCTTTACGAGCAATTTTTTTCCCCCCCCATTCCTTTACATCTTCCTAGATTAGGCAAACAAAGGCAGGCTTGTCATTTCTCCCCTGCTATTCACTGCATTTTTCTTTGCTTTCACTAACAGTGCCTCTCAAACGCATTGACAACAGTATCAACTTCCTGACTTGCCTACATCATCTCTAATATTCAGCAGCTAAGTGACAGAACATGAAAATCTATTTTTAAAATGCACATGGAAAGCTAGTAATGGCAGGCTGTGTTCTCCTTGTTACAGGTTTATTGTCAGAGTAGGAATTACCATTCCATCTGGAACAAAAATGCTGCTATAATAGAATTGTTCACTTATAAAATATTAGTAATCCCTATTTCTTGTCATATCACATTTTTTAGGTAAAACTTTCAGACTGATAGTTCGTAATCACTACTACAGAGAATGACTTCAAAGTGTTCCTTCTACAACAGTAGACATAATCCTTGACTTGTAGCCACAAGGACTGGGTTATGGATATAGTTTCATCCCAAAAAATCCAAACCTCACACTTAATCTGAAGATCTGTAAAAGTCTTGATGTCACCCTGAACCAGGACCTTTTCTCCTGGAAATATCTCTCCCTCTCCTTGATGAAATGCTACTAAATCTCTCACAAAGGTCCACAGAGATGTGACAGTCTCCACTAAGCTCGCAGCTGTCTTCAAATCTCATGCACACTGTGGCATTTTCAAGATGTGAAATGCACATTTTGAAGGTTTCCTGTTGACCCAAGGCAGCTTCACAGCGTGGTACATCTGAGGACTGGGAGGAGGGCAGCAACAGGCTGCCTATTTGCCTATTTGCAAAGCCTCTGAAGGAAACAGGACACTTCACAGACCTGTCTGAGTCACAGAGAGAAAGGAAGGAGCAAGGAAAAAAAAAGCATTTAAGAAGGGGAAAAAAAAAAAGTCAACGCACAACATTGATTTTTTTACTCTTTTCAGTGACTTCATTAATTCACTGACATAAAAACAGTCATCTAAGAATGTCAGATGAATGCACAGTACCAACTTTACTCGCCAGCTGAATCCCTCAAAACTGCATTTATTGCTTGCTATATGAGCTTCACTTCTTCATAACCTTACTTCTAATATGGTCTAATATGATCTAATAGTTTAATCGATGGAAGTCTGGTAGCTGGCAAATGGGTGGTGTTTTTGTATGGTTTGGTTGATTTTCTTCTATAAAAAAATATGCCAATAGTCATGAATTGCCACTTCCAGGCCACAATACTAAACTGACCTACTTGAAAGAATTTTATATATATATATATATATATATATATAAAAATATAAAATACATTCTGGAATTTTGTGTTCAACCCTAAACCAATTGCAGTACAGAGTACAAGAAGGCATACTACATAAAATCTATATAAAAAAGTTGTGTGTTCTGAACTTGAAATCATACAGGGAGAATGAAAAGAACTCCACTTTGTACACACTGTTGGCAGGTGGCAGAGGAGAAAATCAGTTTCTCTTCTTCCTCTTAATTTTACAATAGAGCAAAAATCTCTTAAAAAATGGGAATCCTCTTTGCTTGTGCAAACCCTGAGTCCTGCAACCCCACTCTATAGCAGACTGCCCAGACACGCTGCCTGTCAGGTTCCCATGCCAGGTCCAATGCTCTGCCTGTTGCTCTAGGCCAGACTAAAAGACACAGAGTGTCCCCAAGTACACACTCTTTTCAAAAATGTTTGTTACACAGAACTTTTATTTCCACCACAAAGTTTAGCATTACCTTGCTTGCTGCTCAGTGAAGTATTTTTAAAGGACTTCAAGCGTTACAGACACTTTCCATTAGGAGAAACGTTTGGAAACTTCAGATAAGCTCAGGAAAAAAAAATAATAATGTGTAGGGCCTAAATGTAAGAACACCCAGCAGGCTCTCACACATTAGAGCAGTGTGGGTTCCCGAATTCAGCTCTCAAAGAACCCAAATACAACAATAATGATCTTGGAACAGGGCATTTCCTGCAGATTAATGACCAGCAGGGAGGAGTTGATGGCCCACAGCGCAGCCAAGGGCCATTAACCCCAGCCAGTCATTAATCCCCAGGAAATGCCCTGTGCCAAGATCATTTTCCTATTTCAAAATGAAAACCAGCAGAGACCATATAGGTTGTTTTGTTTTGCTTTTAATGAATGATGCTATTCAGCTGCTATCTCCAGGGTGTAACACCTCTGCAAGTTAACTTGCCATGGTTTAACTACGACAATGAGCGTGCAGAGGATGGACAAAGCACAGGACCCAGGCAGAAAACACTGGCTGTACACGGGGTTGACAGCAATTAGGGGATGGCTGCAGTCCTGTTCCTTGCTCAGAAACATGAAGTGCTGAATCACTGTGTCATGAGCAAAGATGTTGCTCTGAGCGGCATTTAATCATTCCCAACTGTGCTGCTGAGCACACTCTCAGTAATAAGACACATTTTGCCTCGTCCTTGCACAAAACTAGGATGTTACTCCAGAGCAGGCAGTGCCATGCACTGTGTAACACTTCACTGAAGAAAAGGGATAGTTATAATCAGTATGCCTGTCACACACACTCCTGGTAACCCATGCATCCCAAAGATCACATCCCAAAAAAAACCCTATCACAATAATACACAATAACATCTGATTTGCATGTAGAATATCATAGGAGGTCTCAGTTTATAGCATGTAACTATGGATTAGCATAGACACACAATAAAAGAGAACAGTAAATCCATGTTTACAAGCTGACCTATCATCATAAACCTCAGTCTTCCGTTAACAGGCAATCTGAGTGCTTTGCTGTGGTGTTTTTTTCAAAACGGGTGGCAAAACAGATGGCTGGGGGGGTTCCCAGTGCAGCTCACAAGTGAAGCCAACTCCGCAGGTACAGCTGGGATCCCATAAAATAACCCCTGTATATCTTGGACTCCTGATGCATTTCACACAGCATCCTCCAAGTTAACCTTTTGAAGGTAAGAAACTTGCACATGGAGAGGGATTTCTCCAAAGGCGTCAGGTGAATAACCACCTTTGAGACACTGAAACTTATCAGTGTGCTGAAATTCACACAGCCCGTCACCAAACTGGCTGGCAAAGCACCAAATTCCCTGAAGTACATGCTTTTAGGAACACTTTTGTATATTGACAATATAGGGATGCAAAGAGAGGAAGTCCTATCTATAAATTTAGCTTATCACTGGGTTATCATGACTGCACGTCGCTGTGCCTAATTTTGTTGGTCTATAATCATGCAATTAAAGCTCCTCACTAACAGCATTATCACTGCTTTAAATACCAATACATCACCAGACCTCAGGTTAAGAGACTTTGTTCTATAAATACCACCCTAGTGTTTTACAAATTAAATGATGTCTTGCCTGAAAAAAA
>VXAC01004695.1:0-60687 GCA_013399225.1 Rhipidura dahli | reverse complement strand
AAAAAAAAAAGACACAGCAGAACAAAAGCATTAAAAATTATTCTAAGCAAGTAATCTCCAAGAAATTTTAGTATTGTCTTATTTGTGAACTGTGTTCTCTCTAACTAAAAACACAGTCTGCAGCTTCCTCACAAGGGGAAGCAGAGGGGCAGACACTGATCTCTGCTTTTTGGTGACCAGTGACAGGACCCAAGGGAATGGCATGGAGCTGAGTCGGGGGAGGTTCAGGGTGGATATCAGGAAAAGATTGTTCCCTCAGAGGGTGGTTGGGCACTGAACAGGCTCTTCAGGGAAGTGTTCACAGCTCCAAGCCTGACAGAGCTCAAGAAGCTTTTGGCCAATGCTCTCAGGCACAGGGTGTTTTTCCTGAGGTGTCCTGTGCAGGGCCAGGAGCTGGACTCTGTGATCACTGAGAGTCCCTTCCAACTCAGGATATTCTATGATTCTGGAAATAACTCAAATAGTCTTAAATAAATGAACAGTTTTCTTTTCTCAGAAGCCCATCTTTTGTCCTCCACTCTGGCAGTCACAAATTCACCTGCTAACTTAGTGCCTGTGAAAGACACTATTTCTCAGATTTTTAAGCTGCGTTTATACCATGGAGACCTTCCCCTGCACAGTCCCTTCCTAATCTTCTGCAAAGTGTCATTTTCAAAGACAAGGCCATGTGAAAATGGATTTTTCTGTACCAGGGAAGAATTTACATGTGTTTTTATTTAGCAGTAAACAACGGTGTGTGGTTACCAGCTCTTACAGTCCCTAATCTTAGAGAAGCTAACAAGCATCCTCCCCCATCCAAAGAGAGGAGTACATGCAGTACTTTGGAATATTGGGCTGACATCAAGTCCGTATGTGGGCAGAGGGGAATGATCCCAGCACTCTTTTAACAAGTGTTTGCAATCCTCTGCTTATACATCATTTACTGGAAATAAAAATAATTCATGAAGACGATTCAGGAGGGACTGGGTAAAACCAGCAGTGCTTTTCAGGAGTTTGTTGCCCAGCTGCTACAAAGGTCAGCTCTACAAAGGTCAGCTCTTCTAACCTGTTGATTAGTTTGATCCATTTATTGCCACAATGAAAAGCAAAGTTGAAGGGTTTTGTGCATTAAGTATTAGAAGAACACATCAAAACCCACAGTACATTAACACACACCAGATTATCCACTCTGTCTGTCCACAGAGTGCAGCAGTGCTCCACAAACCAATACAAATAATACACATAACTAATTCAGTTCCTTATCCACACATGTATCCCAGTGTCACAGGAAGCCAGACACATGCTCCATAAAATACAGCTTTGAGCCTCTTGCCCAAGTCTCCTACAGATACATCCAGTTGGGAAAACACAAAGAAAAGGTGGAAAAAGTACATTGTGATGAATGAAAAAGACCAATCTACTGGAATGGAGGGGAAAATCTGTTTGCTTATTCTGATACAAATCTAGACAAAACTTCACTGGTTTTGGAAAAAAATCACTAACCAAAACTACATTATTTGTTACTACACAGTATTCAGACAGAAGGGGCAATTCCAGGATAAACCATACTATTTTGATTAAATTTGAAATTTAAACCTCAGTTTTAAATTTAAGATATTAGCACCTACTGCAACACCACAGATATTAATATAGACAAATGTTTCACAATAACCAATCACTATTTAGCATGGATCTTCTGCCTTACCTTTTTTAAATCAATACTCTAATGCCTCAAAAGAAACAGATCTTTATAGAAAATACTATGATCCCAAGTAAGAAACCAGTTATTACTTCAATATGTAATTAGATCCTGCACCTTAGTGTGCACCTGCAACACTTGAATTCTGTCAGTCCCAAGTACTGGACTTTCTGGTCAAAAGTAGGGAATACATCAATAATCTCCTCAGCTGGCAGAACAGTGGACAGAGCAAAGTATAAATAATTATTCTTTCAGCATAATCTTTCAATGTTAGTGCAAAAATCTTTTCAATAGGAAAACAATTCTTTCTTTGCTAACTGTGGGACCTTCAATTGCTGGCAATGTTTATTTGTGCTACAGTATTCCAGAACACATCCAAGTTTTTAAAAATTAGTGCAATTTTTTTTTTTAAATTTGCTCAAGAAGTTAGAAGCACAAGTTGCAGATTAAACTTAAGAACAATATTGTGTTATATAAATAAAAAAATAAATATTCCCTTGAAGTCATTCTTTAGGCTCCTCTGATAGGAGATAAAATAAATGTGAAGAGTTCCAAAGAGCTGATGATCTGCTCTGACCACTCTACTGAGCAGCCTCCCACATCGTCTTCAAACTAAAGAAGGTTACATGTTTTTGCTAGTTGGCAAGTGTGCCAGATCCGCAGCTGTTTGGGGTACAGGTACTTTGGGGACAGGTTTTCCACCCACACATTACATCCTCTTTTCCTTTAGCTTGAAGAGACAAGAAGAAAGGGTTTTCTGTCAGGGGAAAAAGAAAATCACTGTACACCTTACACAGAAAATACAGGAAACTCGATTTTTTCATTTATAGCTGAAGAGGCTTTTAAGAATTCCGTGAGCTTTTCAAGAAAAGGATGTTTTCTTAAATATTACCTGTTCTCCACTATTGGTAACTCAGTTCTAAGTCTGAATGGGACTAACCAGTTCAACAAAGATCACTGCAATTTACAGAAAAGTGAAGAGATTATTCTCAAAACTAACAAGGAAGACACACAGAATCCAAGCCTCTACACAACTACTACAAAGGCAAATTGTACTGCCTGCAGCTTTTACTTTGAAGGTCAAATATTCTCCAAGTCATCAAAGAAATTGCTCTTCAAAAGGTGAGAATAACAGTCCCTGTGTACAGAAATGTTCTGCCCAGCTATTTTGTGCAGAGAGGCCCAATGATAGCCTTTTCCATCCCTAGCTGGGAACTGCAGGCCAAATGTCATGCTAAGATAATAACAGGCTGATTTCAGAATATTGAGAAGCAGCTTGAAAGTGAAAAACAACTTCCAGAGGATGAAGAAATGGCAGCGTTTCCATACAACCGCAGACCGAGATGATTTAGGGGAGAGAACAAATTATTTGCAGCATCTTTGTTCCTCTCATTTATCAATTTGTAATTACTGCTATTGTCATAATGAATTGTCCTGGTTGCAGTTTGTCCAATTAAGAAAGAGGCGGATGCTAAAACCCAAATTACATAATTACAAGTAAGAGTGTTACTGATGTGTGTGCTCCAGTTAGCCGTGGTCCTTAGAGTGGGCAGCTTCTCTTCACCTCTCTGGAGACAGAATTCCACATCCTCCTAATATTTTTCCCCATAAACAAACACTAAACAACATGACAACAAGTTCCAAACTACAAAAACTGCTCCATTGTGTCAATGCTAATAATGCTGACTCAGTATACAATTTTCTTGAGCAGTTAATAAAAGTTAAATTCAAGAGAAAAAAAATACTAATTAAAAAATTAAGACTATACTGACCTGTGCATTGCCACAGTTTTCCCAGAGAAATTTTCCTGACTGACTGTGGAACTCAAAGTTTTCACATCACCCTTGAGGTGCTGGCTCTCAGGAATGGCTGACACAGTCATTCCTACCCTCAGGTGCAGGTTTTTGGTGGGACCATAATAAAAAGCTTACAAGCCCACTCCTCAGCATTTCTCTTCCATACCAACACTGTCACCATCCATTCATATCTCTTAATTAACATTCTCCTTTTGCATTACTGATAGGGTTTATTCAGCACAGATGAAAGAAGGCTTGAGCTTGCCTTGATCTTACACCACTGCTGACCTCCAGAAGATCTTGCTCATCTTTTCACACTTTCACCCCTGCTATGAAAAGCAGAAAAGGCCAAAGACTGTTTTGCCTCTCAATCTCACCCTGATTACTCAGCACACAGGGAAATTCTGAGGCTGCACACTCTTGTTTACAGCTTACAGCTCTCTATAAGCATCAGAGATGTTCTTTTCCTTTCTCCACCCACAATTAAGAGGGAGTCAATGCAATTTACCTCACTCATCCCATATTCCCACAGTGAAATGAGTCATTTGAGAGCAAATTTTTTCACCAAACCAGATCATGCAGAGGAATGCTGTTCTCCCAGTGCTGCTGTTAGAAACAGACTGAAATAGGACTGAAGGACTTGCCTGTGGTCACAGCACCACCGTACACTGTGGTTTCCATCATTCTTGGCTGGTCTTTCTAAATATCTTGTTTAAAATGTAACTTCCACATTTCCCCCCAATTAAGTTTATAAATAACTCCATCTTACAAAATGAAAATGTAGATTTTTGGAAATTCAGCATCTCAGAGGCATTTATAGCTCATTGGTATGCGGATTGGTTTTGGGCTTTTTCCATAATCCACTGTAAATACATGGATAATTCCATTTCTTAACACCCCCTTTTCACACTGTAGGGGCAAAGGCCATCACCTATTTTGTCCTGAAATATTTTCGTTTTGTGTCCTTTTTACTCCATAAGTAAAGCAGTTAAAGAGCCCTGCAGGAAGACACCACTGACTTTATTTACTTTCTTATTTATTCTGCAGCAGCCAGACACACGCCTGTTTGCACTGTTCCTGAGAGCTGTTCCTGCTAAAAGGTAATCTAATTGAGCCAGAGCCTTCAACACATCAAGCAGATGGCTATAAATAATGCAGAGATGCTGAACTTAGTGGAGCCATCACAAAAAACATTCACACCAGTCAGTCCAACTTGTTAGAACATCTCTAGTCCGAGTCACGCTACACACATCTTTGCAGCTAACTCAGGAAATTCGAGATTCATTCGTCAACGTAGCAAATTCCTCTTTGTCCATCTGTAAAGCAAATACTGTGTGCACTTGTAAAGCCTCTTAAAGTTCTGTTTCTACTTACACTGCTTTGAAAAACTCGTGCTGAATACATAAACTGGGAGGTACTGTGCACTCAGGAAAAAAAAAAAAAAACACAAAAAAACCACCACAAAACATAAACCAGCTAAACTTTTATTATACTGCAGATTATCACATGCATGCTCAAAGAGTGAGATTTTTTTTCTTTATTTTTTAAGGCAGAGATCACAAAAGGGTGTGATATAGGAAAGGATTTGTTTGCTTCACTGCTAGCTTCCCAAGCTGCTGTCTGTCAGCTGCTTAGTGTGGATTTTTGTGTAAAAATTCTGGTTTTAGGGGGGAAAATAAAAACTTGAAGAAAAAGGACAAAAACTGGGACTTTTATTTTTCCACTTTAGCAAATAAAGGAAGCCTGAAGGTTTACATCTCCCATTCCTTTACCACTTTCTTCTCCTATTTACGTGTGTGTCTCCGTAGCACACTTTTAAGAGTGGCAAACAGTCCTAAAAAATGTAGCTAGCATGTCAGAGTGACTTCTGCATTTTATCTTTAAATTGATTTCAATAGCAATCTTTTCATTTGAATAAAAGCTTGCTTAGCTCTTTTGCAGAGAAAAAGCCCAAAGAATCAAGCATCCCTCTCCACTTGCAAAAGACTTAATAAACACATAAAGATAGTTCATCTCTGAAAAAGAAACACTTTAGGAGCCATTTAAAACCATTTTGCCACTTTTTAAAATGTATGTTTTCATAATCTGCTGCTTGTACAGAAAGCTTGCACATAAAAGAAAGTGGAAATTCATGTAATAAACATCAAGTCTTTCAGGTTTCCACCAGCTACAGAACAAAAAAAGCTTTAAGTTGTCAACCATCACTTACCCCCGGCTTTATTTTAAAGGAAGTTCAGGATTCATACTTTCAGTAAACTCCAGCACTAATCATCTCAAAGAAAAACTACAAACACATGAAGCAGGCTCCATCTCTAACCTCCATCCTCTAGCAGAAGCAGCCAGAAGTAAACCTCTGGGAGAAGGATCTTAGTCTACCTCTTGGCTTCAAGCAAGCCTGCAAAAAACATGAGATTTAAGAGAGCTGGGAAAGCACTGACAGGAAATATTAGCAGGAATGACAATACTGGGAAAAATAACACAGGAGATAAAGACAGCTGATGCAAGTCACTCTTCCTTTTACAAAGTAAGAGAAGCTTTTTATCAGCTTCTGATTTTCAGATATCAGATAAATGGAAATAAATTTATTTCAAATATTTTTTGTCTTCCCATTCCTGTAATTACATAGTTGCTTGACATACCATATATTGCCCTCCTTGACTTTTCCTCTCTCAAAAATAAATTAGTCACTCTCTCCTTTTTTTTTTTTTTTTTTTTCAATTACCAACTTTGTTGCTATTTGGGAACAGTACTGACATTATTTTACCATTTGGGAAACAACCCATAAAAATAATTAGCCCATATCACTTTCAAGTGACATAAAACACAGCTCCAGTGCAGCCAAATCCTCACACCAAAGGAAGCAGTGCCAGGCTTGCTTTGCACACCCACTATAAAGCATCCCAAAGTGCTACTCCTAGCAAGGTAAGCAAGCAATTTGGCTTCTGTTAACTAACATGTATTTATGTTTATTTTTACATATATGCATTATGTATGTACCGTGTTTTTTAAAAGGATACAAGGTAGCACGGATCAAGGAGGGATGTGAAATCAGATTTAAAAAGGGAAAAAACTGAGTAACTGGTGACTGTCTGAACAATGCCCATTTCCTCTGGTAGTAGTATAAATAATCTGCATATTAATTAAGCCATGACTGAAGCAAAACCTGTTAATTTTGCAGGAATGGAGACCTGCCTGCCATAGATGGCTTCCCCAGTTCCTGCCTTGTACTTGTTTTCCCTGCCATTAACAGTGCTCCAATGCTGTTTTAAGTTACATTACAACTAAACAAAAAACTCCTTAAGGGAAAGAACGGCAAGTTCTTGGCTTTTAAGGAAACAGAAAAGCCTTGCAAGAAAACTTTCTAGACTATCCTAGAAAAAAAGCTTCTGAAAGGGCAAAAATGAAGGGACAAAAGTGAGGAAATAAACGTAGATAATTTTAAACAAAGAACGTTCACACAATAAACACCTACAAAACCTTCTAATGGGTTTATTTGCTTTTTCTTATTCTTTTTACATACTTAAAATACATTTACTGAAGCGTTATGCATTTTATTTCTTACAGAGATGTATGAAGTCTCTAACTTTTCTCCTGAGATATAACTAAAGTACATCTCAAGTGGTTTTGTCACAGTTTTCACACATTATCAGGTTCTGGTAGTCATATGAATTCTGCTAATATTTAGCTAGAAATACACAACATAAAATTATTTCAGTATGAATCATGCCTTAGCACTCTACATAAACATCCCTGATGTTTGACATTTGCATCCTCTACTTATGGCTCTTAAGCTGACAAGCATATGGTTTTAGACAAGATTAGAGACAGATTTAGAGAGACACAGGGTACATTTATCTACACCACCTTACGCCAGTACTACTTAATACCAGAGATATTTAAGGAAAAAATAACCAAGTTTTAGCTAGAAAATAATATGCCTCCATTAAGAGCACCTAGAGAGCTCACAACCCTCACCTCCAGCCCCCGTAAGGTTCCTCATGCATCTGGTGACACACAAACCATTATGTAGCAGTATTTGAGAAAAATGAGAGTCTGGAATGACTTTCCAGGACCTGTCCATGGCCAAGCACAGCCCAGCAGCCCCAGGCACCACCCTGTGTACAGGCAGGAAGCTGTCCTGGAGACTTGCACACCTCCCAAAATATTTGCCAGATTATAGCAGAGCCCTGAGCTGCTGTCCTGCCCCTGGAGAACAGAAGTCCTATCCTCAGGAGTGGCAACTAGGTCCAAGGTTTGGGAATTCCCAGGCTGGAGCAGGCTTTCTAGCTGCAAAATACTGAGAGATACATAGCAATGGTACACTGAGTAAAGGAGGCTTCAGGTAAACCTCCACCTGCAGACTGACCAGCATTGCCATGCAATGCACTAAATATTTCAGAGGATACTGCTCCAATTAAAGTTCAGACTATGACTCAGTTCTATGTAGCAAGTGGGAAAGTCTCTCCTGCTGCCACCTCAAAGAGCAGTTGCAGCTTTTCCCACCTGGATCACACATCTGCCTGCCAGAAGCTGAGCAAGTCTCTGACACCATCTCCTCACCCTCTGCCCTGGAGCAGGTCTTACTCAACACAGCAGCAGTGGCTTTGGTTTAAATTTGGATAAGTCCTCAGATACTGACTCCTGCCAGTGACCAATTGGTTTTCTCCCCCAGGATTTTGCTTGGTTTTCATGGGCAACCAAAGCAAGCCTGGCGGTGTGTCAGCTGTTTCTTTCCCTGTGTACAAACAGCACCAAAGTTAATCATTATCTATCCAAGCTACAAGTTTCAGTTTCAGCAGGAAGGAAGGTATTTTACACCCTATTACAGAGAAAGAGAATCAAACCTTCAGAAATAACATGTGGGGTTCAAGGAAGCCATAATATTCAACCTACCAAGAGTTTTAACCTATTTAGAATTAAAAGCATCATACTGGCACTTAGTCCTGCTAACCCCAATGGCTCCATTTCCTTTCAATGCTGGTCCTGTCCCCCACTGCCCAACCAAGCACATCTGGATTGCACAACCCTGGGCAGGAAGCAGAGTAAAGCCAAGCAACCACTGAGCCACTTCCAGGCTAGAATACGGTGTTGATATTTGTTGTTAAATCACCACAAATTCAAGTAACTTTAATACATTCACATAACCATGGAAGTACTGGAACACAAAACTTATCAGTTGTTTCGATGACCACACAGAAAATAACCATCATTAAATCAGCAGGCATTACCCAAAGCTCTCATCATCCTGTGAGCAGGTGGCAGCAGGTAACACAGCCTGGGTGATCTGATTCAGCTCAGTTATTTTTTTATTCCCCTTGAGGCTTCTTAGCAGCAGTTCAACAGTTTAAGAGAGAAGGGACACACAATTTCCAGAACACTACACTTTGAATCTGTCCTGGAATGAATAACTGCACAGAAGTTTAGAAAATGAAAAATACCAACCCAGCCTCATAGATCCATAATTGAATGCCCCATGATGGCACAAGCTGGGCAAGTCAGCCATAAATTTTTACACCTTAAGCCTTCAAGTGGCAGAATGGAGACTTGGGAGATATTTCTGGTTCCATCTATCCATCAGGCAGTTACAATTTGCATTAGTCTAACACCAGGAAGATTCAGCCCAGTGAGACACTAAATTGATGCTATTCTAAAACTCGAAAGCAGCGCCAGAATCAACACCATCCCTCGTGTGGTACCCAACACTTCCCTTGCTAAATCCCGAGCTCTCAGCATTCCCCAACCACAATAAACGTCCAATGGGCTGCCAGAGCACACAGAGCACCACTCTCAGAGTGCAAAATAAAACATTTCATTAACCTACAACCAGAGATTTATGAAAATCAGCATCAGAATGTCACTGCAAAATGTCTTTTTCATTGTCCCTTCCCCTACTCCTGTATCCTTGGATACAGCAGTCAATTACTCCCACTTTTTTTCATTTTCCACTGCCCAGCCTTTCAGCAGAGGCACACTGTACCCTAGAGCACTCTCTGCTCTGCAAGTCAGGAGTTTTCCTTTGTCATAGGTCATTTTCCACTACCAACCAGAAAGTATTGCTTTGTTCTAATGATATTAATATTCAGGGCAACTGTATTTCAATACTGATTTTCTCAACAACCCTAAATAATGTTGCCCTATTAATAACACACTCATAAGGCTAAATGCATCTTCTTCAGGCCAACAGTTACAATGATTACTACTATCTACAGATCCATAGTCCAATTACGCTTCATTTAACCACAAGGGTTATCATACAGGCAGCTCTAGAAAAAGAAAAACATAATTTCCTTCTCCTAATTATTAAACAAAAGCAAAATCAAACAAACCACAAACAAACAAAAAACCAAAACCCACCAAAACCAACCAACCAACCAAACCAAAAAACACCAAAACCACCTCTGCCTCCTTGTATGCAGCTTTTGTTTTGGAGGTACTAATCACAGATTCATTAAGGTTGGACAAGACCTCTGGATATCATCCAGTCCAACCACCCCACCAAAGCTCTTGCAGGGGGTTGCTATATTCACGTCACACCTACAAACCAAGGAGCATAAGCACACTGACATAAAGTCTGATATTGAGTTATTCTATAATAGAAAATTAGAATTAGAAAATAACCCAACCAGTCACTGGTGGCTTTTGGCACCCTGACGTCACCATCTGATGACTTGCAATGATTATTACATCTAAATTAAACAAATTACTTCCTAATTACCTGGGGTATGAACAGTTTTGATCCTCTCCTGTGCCATCCCCATGGACTGACCACATTTTGCACAGGCACAGGTGATGATGCTCACCAAGAGCATCCCCTTACCTCCTTTGAAATTTTCCCAGTCATCCTCATCCAAAAACCCATGGCCCACCTGTGCCCCTCTGCAGAAGATGCTTGATACCATGTTAAGTTTAAATGCTCCACCAATCAGGCACTAAGGAGTTATGTTCAGGCTGATTGCAGGTCATTAATGAACATGAATTGCATTCAAGGAGATGAGTTATTGAACTCCAGTATGATCAGTACTGCAGCTAGAACAGATCTGTCCTTCTGTAAGGACAGGCCAGAGTTTTGACCCTTCGTACTATTCAATCTTGCAGGCATTGTCACCTCTTTGACAGCTATCTTTATGAATAGCACTATGTTAAAGAGCCAAAAGCCGTACCAGAAATCATCCAGAGTTTTATTAAATAATGCAATTTTACAAATTACCTCTTTTTAAATCTCTGAAACGTGTTCCTCAGTGAGTTTTTTTTTCCTTTCATTCTGAACAAGACTCAATTATTACATCAAAGAGAAAGCTAATGTGAAAATTAAAACAGAAAAAGTAATTTAAACAGGAAACTGGCAAAAAAAAAAAAAAGCTGTAAGTGGTGATATGGAGACCTTAAATTTAAAAAAAAATGTATATACACTGAGTGGTTTATGGGAGTAGAAGTCAACCTTCTGGTCTAATACACTGCTGAGAATCAGGAATTTTAGAAGCCCACTCAAACATTAGCACTAAAAGAAAAAGGTTTCCTACATGGGACTATAATCACTAACTTCATTCCACTGGAGGGAGCAGCACAGTTTCCATAAGCTCGCTGCAGCCCAGCTCAAAGTGCAACACCCAGACTCTGGATGAGGAGTTCCAGAGAACAGGAACAATCAGGAGCACCTGCACGATTCATCTGCCTGCAGATCTGCACCCTGATAGGTTTAATAATTGATTTTTTGGTGATCTTTATTTTTGAAGGACAGCCTAGCAGTGGACTGATATTCACAGTAGTTCAAAAAGACAACTAGATAGCTTCATAAATGCTAAAAAGTAAATTTATGTGAGAAAAATATCTCATACAGCATGTCCTGTCTTTTACAGACACCACAGTGAGGGGTCAGCAGAGAATAGTGCCTGTCACTCCCACTGCAATTACCATCCCTGCCAGACTCCCATCAGCTTAAACACTCCAGGGTGTTCATGAGAATCTTTTCTTTTGACACACAACTTATGTCATTTATTGACCAATTTACTGACACTGAACAAGTCAGAAACTTAAATGAAAACCTGGAGAAATTGGTATTACCATCTTTGGAGTAAGAAAGGAAGAGGGTGGTGAGGCAAACTGCACAATCTGCAAACAAATCCTGCATTCTGAAAAATATATAATGTTTTATGATGTTTAAGTGTCAAATTCACATCAATAATAAAGTAAATAACAGAGTCAATCTTCACATATTGTGGTGCACATAATAGTGTCCAACTGCTGTGAAGAGACCCTGTGTATTTTTTAATGTATACAAAAATATGTAAGTATTCATAATATATTTATCAATATGTATAGAGCATATATTTATGTAAGATAAATATACATATGTATGGCTTATGGTTTTTTTTTTTTTATAAGTTGGGGTTTTTTCCTCATTTTTTTAAAATTGTTCTTTGGTCACTAGGACAACAAAAACACCTACCTCTCCAAAGCCCTTAAAATCTCAGAACTACTGAAATACTTAGGTCCTTGAATAGAAAATGAAGAGCAATATTTTATTAGACAGAAAGCCAATCACAAACAGTAACTGAATCTGCTGGATCAATTGCACAGATTGGTCATTAATCAGAAGAATACACCTATTATCATGTCCATAAGATTCTAATAGAGACAAAAATAAAAAATAGGATGTGCAAGGATCTTGATTAATTACCCTTTTCACTGATAGTTCCTCCAATATAAATTTTATTTGATGCCTTTCAACATAGTCCTCCATCAGCATGATAGTGCTTTCATACTTGTATTTTTCCAGCAACTCCTCAGTAAATGAGTATTATGTCTTTAATTTAAACAGTTCTCCTCCAAAGAACTGCAGAGCAGCAGAGTAAAGCACCTTGACTTTAATACCATCACCACAGGAGAACTAAAACTTCCTTGATGGTGTAAACAGACTTAATCAGGCACTGTCAAGGTAAATTGTTTCTATGTGGAAGCAATGTTACACTGAAAGGCCAAAGTGTATGGCCACTGATTGAGGCACAACCACTTTTACCCTTTGAGCCTTCACAGAACTGGGTGGATTCACTGTCCTTAATGCTCAGTGAGTTCCATCACCCTGCCATGGGCAGGTATATCTCCCACTAGACCAGGATTCCATGAGGTTTGAGAATGTAAGGCTGCTCCTCTCTGTCTATAAAAGGTCCCAACCCACTCAGTATTCCTGGGTGGGTGGTCTGCGGCAGACCCCCAGTATAAATCAGCAGTATAAAACACCTGGTCAAAAAAACACCCTCTTTTAAGCAGATCCACAAATCTTTTACTGTAGTTGATAAAAGGGGCAGACACAGCTCAGAAGTTTGGCAGCTTTTGGTTTCACTCACTCGATAATGCACACTCCACTTCATCCAACTTTTCTTTTTTTTAATGCAAAAGAGTACAGGAGATTTTCACCTTACCCCTGGTTAAACAGGCCATTGCTTCTAACTGATTTGCAAAAGTAATTCTGAGTGCAACCATAAGCATCAAGAATATTTTATTTAGGCAGAGTTGAACTGCCTGCTATGAGATAAGCTTAATGAAACAACTGACACAGACAACAGCAATGTTATTTTGGTCAGTGGCATAAGGAAACTGTCAAGAGAATCAATCAGCCCAGTGTATTCACTGTAAGTGAGAACCATGCTGCATTCTTGTTTTCACACAGCTGCATTTGTATTCATTCATTTATTTCTGGAAGCAAGTTGCAGGCTAAAATCCCAGGTCAGGAAGAGGCCGAGACACTTGGAGTGACATGGACAGGAGGACCATGAAACCTGTCCTTGGGGACTGTGACCTGCCACCACAGCCAGCCTTCACACCAGCTGTGCAAGCACAGGGACATAAGCCAAAAAAATCACTTGCAGAGCTCAGGTAAGTTGATCACTGCATGCTAAACACTCCTGACTCCTCTCCTCAGACTACCAGGAACACGTGATGCCACAGACATGTAGATTTTGATGACAGAAATCATGTTCCTGGAAAATACACAAAATCAAGGCCCTGATTACTCAAACTCATTTTTTCTATTTTCAAACACTGAACAACTCAATTTGTTCCATTCAGCAGGGCTGAAACACACTTCTCCTCCAATCACAGGACACCTCCACCCATGAGGATCCTTCGGAGGTCCCTTCTCAGCAGAGGAAGCCTCTCTGCCCAGCTCTGCTCCACATTTTCTCAGGAGTGACAAATACAAAACTCTACTGTTAGTAGGCATAAAGTTTCCAGTGACAGCCACATAAGCCCAGTATATTCAGGGACAAAAAGCAGCTGCAACAACACTGACCTGTTACAGGAAGGGCAAAATTATTTGTTCCCGTAACAGAATTAGGCTCCATCCTACTTCCCAGCACCTTTAAGTAATGCAGGGCACGTTTTTTTTTCCCCCTGTAAGGATGATCGATGTGTAACGTGGCCAGAAATGTTTTCTGCTGTTCTAACTGCATTTTCTTTCTTACCTCACACAACACTTTGTCCGGAAGGGATGGATAAATATTTGACATGGCACCATTCCCAATGCTCCCCCATAACCTAAAAGTTTTTAAAAGATTAAATCTTGTGTTTTCCTGTGTAATAATTAATGAAAAAGGGTTGGGTTTTTTTCCTGCTTCTGTATTCATTGTATAATTACAAAACAAATTACATAATTCCACACACATAAAACCCCTCTGATGTTATTTTACTGATTCTGCCAGCGAGGATTTGAATAAGAACAGGATCACAGCTAATGAAGTCAGCACTAAAACCCTCATATAATCTTTCTGAATACCCACAGACTTCCATATGGAGTAAAAATAAATCATTTTTATGATTGCTTTCTGACACAGTTAGGGGAAATATAAAAGAAGACACAGACTGAAAAACAACATGAGAATTATGAAAATATGTGAAGTGTATGATGTGACACTAGGATGGGAAGAAGCCAGTAAGAGATGAAAGCAGTGTAAAAACATAGCTTTGGGTTTATTAGTGACAAAGTTTGTACACTGTACTTAAAATTAGTTGCAAAACTATGTGGTACTGAAATAAAGATTTCAAATCTGCTGTGCCTGCAATCTGTCATAGGCTAAACTTAAGACCATTTGCAGCTTTTTTCTCTTTGTCAGTCCATTAGTAACACACTAAAGAATAAAAATGTCTAAGTGAAAAAAAAGTTTTTTTTTTCCCTAGGGAAATAGTTCTATTGTACTTTAGTATAATACATTTCCATGCTTTCAGTCAGAGGATCAGAATGGTTTGGAATTAAACGAGCTTTAAGGTCCCTTCCAACCTCCCTGCCATGGGCAGGAACACCTTTCATTAGGCCAGGCTGCTCAGAGCTCCATCCAGGCACTTTCTACCTGTGGAAGGAAACAGGAGCAATAAGAAGAGCTTGGAGTCGTGAACACAGTGAGGATGAGACACTGGCGAGACAGTGGAAGAGCATTCAGTCAGCTCACTGATGAACTTAGTTAATCATAGAATATCCTGAGCTGGGAGGGACCCACAAGGATCACTGAAGTCCAACTCCTGGCCCTGTACAAGACAGCCCAACAATCCCACCCACCCTGTGCCTGAGAGCCTTGGCCAAACACTTTTTGAGCTGTCAGGCTTGGGGCTGTGAACACTCCCCTGGAGAGCCTGTTCCAGTGCCCAACCACCCTCTGGGGGAACAACCTTTCCCTAATACCCAGCCTAAACCTTCCCTGACACCACTTCAGTCCATTCCCTCAGGTCCTGTCACCAGAGAGCACAGATGAGTGTCTGTTCCCCCTCTTCCCCTCCGGAGGAAGCTGCAGCCCCCGATGAGGTCTGAGCTCCGTCTCTCCTTCTCCAGGCTGCACAGACCAAGTGATCTCAGCCACTCCTGCTATGGCTTCTCTTCCAGACCCTTCACCTCCTTCCCAGCCTCCTTTGGACACTCTCCAGTAGCTCTGTATCTTTCTTATTTTGTGGTGCCCAAAACCACACACAGGACTCAAAGTGAACTCGAGTTTCTGGGACAGACAATGCTCAATCCTCCTGCTGGAGAGCCCAAGGCAGCAAAGGTCCTGTCACCTCTGCAGAGGGGGATGGCCCAAAATCAAGATCAGTATCAGATGTTCATAGTGCTTTTACACACTATCATTGCTGAGGATTGCATTAGAAATTTCTTTCCTGAAATGGTTTTAGGCTTTACCCCAGAATTAACTGTCTCTATAAAAAAGGAAGCATTAAAAAAACATTTAACAGCTGGATACAACATCTGCCTTTCCTAGGTCATTAGTACTTAAGAACAATTAATTTATGAGACTACAAGGTTACAGGGACTGACAAAATAAAAGAATCACATTTCTATCTAATTTCAACCTTGTCTGTCAAGTGTCCCAGTTAAACAAATTGTCTTTTTTTCTCATTTTTTAAATGGAATTTATGCCAAAGGGAAAGAGCCATCAACTCTTCAGTATTTCAGTACCTTTTTCACAATAACATTTTCCTTTGTACTCAAATTTATGAAGTTCTGTGATTTTATATAGTATTTTCATATCTCAGATTCATGCTTGCATGAAACAGGAACCTGGAAGGTTAAAAAATAAATAAGAAAAGCACAAAAAACTGTATCTCATGCAATATACACATGATCTCCTTCTTAAATATCAAAACTTAAAATTCTTTGGGATGTGGTAGATATTTTCTGAGGACGTATGTGAGGCAGGAACCACTAGTGCCTTGCACTGGTTTCCTTGCTTTGAATACCTGGACTCTGATCACATAGTGGCACCCAGGCTTCATTACCAAAAATGACAAATTATCTGGCAATCCAACAATGCTTTAGGAATATGAACTACTTTTTAGGCATTAACAGACTTTCAACAGTCATCATCCATTTTCAGAAGAAAATTATCATCAAAATCCATGACTCTGTATAAAAAGGTGATGTGACTCCTGCTTTCAAAAATAAAAATAATCATAATTCTACAAAGAATAAAAAACTGAGTCTGAAAAGCGCAATTTAACAATATAGCCCAAGAAATTTATTTTATTATAAATATTTTATTATCATAATATAATAATAATTTTGAAACAGTCCAATTACACACTCAATCAGGAAGCACTGGTTCCAGTTTATAATGAAGCATCTCTGTTCTCAAGATCAGAATATTATACTACTGTTGAAATTTCTTCCCTGCCAAAAGTAAAAAATTCAAGTCTTTTCATTTCATGCTTTGAAATCTAAGTTTGAAAGGGGTTTGTATTTTTCTCCCCCCTAATCCAAGTTCTACTTACACTGATGTAGGCTGGTACCTTTTACAGGTATTTCCACTATCAGGGCTTGTTAGGAAAATATTCTTTCAAGAAGGATATTGGCATGCAGGTATCTCGGTATGAACAAAACCAAATTTTACAAAATCTGGCATCAGAAGTTACTTCTGCAGAGAGCAAAGGAGATCAAAACCTCATTTGCACACCCACACTCACCCAAGCAGATAGTTTTGAAGCAGAAATGAAAGAAGCGGCGCATGAAGCATGTGGTGGATAATTGGCTACAAATTAATGCTCAGGGGGATGCAGAGGAGGCAGGGACCCACACAGAGCCCCTCTTTGTTCCCTCTCCATCCCGTGACTCGTGTCCCCGGCTAAATGGCCGTGGGTGGGGAGAGTTTCCTCCTGCTCAGATTTCAGTGCGGAGCTGGGACCTGCATCTGTTGTGAATTATGGCTCCAGCTCACACCTGACTCACCCAGAGCAGAGCCTTGGCTGGCTCAGGCAGTGTCGCTGCTGCCACACCAGCACTGCAGCCCCGGGGGGACACACGGATGGAGCCAGCCCGTGCAAAGCTGGTCATGTCAGACAGCAGCTAAGATCATACCCAAATCCAGTCTGGGAGCTGCAGGAATACATCCTGGAAACAAACCACAGCCTGCCCCCAAACACAGAGCATCCAGATTACGCACCTGGGCTGCAACAAAACACATCAATAACTTCAGCCAAGAAGTTTTGCTTCCACTTCCTCTACCCTCTGGTAGGCTCTGAAGAATCAGGCTTAGCTTCAGTGTCAGTCCTTCTCCCGAACAGGCTGCAACTCATCATGTGATAATCCCATCTTCAATTGCTAAATCCCTCCTTTTCAGCACACATTTCCTTGTGTTAAGCCAGTTATTCGCCTGTGGCTCCCTATTCTTTCAGATTTTCCCAAGACTCGCTCTTTTAATATCCAGTATATGTTTGTCCCACACATAAATGAATAGTTTCCATCACTCCCAACATTTTAAATAGACAAACTCATGCACATGGCCCAAGATGCATGTTCTAACCCACATATTATGCTGTAAGTCTGCCAAGTTCCATTTTTCAACCTCTGAAGTGGGGGGGGGGGGGGAATGTGTTAAATCAGGTGTTAAAAAGTTGTATATTCTCCTATGGTGAGAAGTCTCATGCCAAAATTTAACACAGGGTGCACAAAGTTTTATAGTTATGTTAATAAAGCTGTGAAAACAACTTTTTTCCTGGTGAAAATTGTGAATCACTGACTGTCTTCACATCCTCAAGGTTGATTTGCGTGAACCACAGCTAACAATAGTATCATATACAGTAAGATAAATCACATCCTACATTAATAGTTATAATATCACTATAAGCTACATAACTCTGTAGGAACGAACACAGCAAAATCAGACTGACTGAGATTATAAGGATATTGAAAGAACTCAGAATTTCCATTAGAACTCCAACTTCTTTGTTTTACCTCTGAGTTCCTGCTTTTCTGTTCACATGCACCATGCTCTAATTTCAAATTCTTGCAATGACCAAGTAGAATAGCACAGACATGATGCAGTGAATGAGAAATACAGATTTAAGACATATGTGCAACTCTAAACCATATCAAGTTAAATTTTTTAAGTTTCCAAATCTTTATTTCTGTTTCGATAATTTACACTGTACAGGGAAATTGTTTTAAAACCAAATCCAGATTTCCCAAGTATACTGATTTAGTATAATACTCAGTAAACTCTCTAGTATATTTAACTGGTGTGCTTGCACAAGTGTATATACACATGCAGGAAATGCCTTTAAATCTGGACTTTAGTAACGTTCTCCAAAAAATCACAGAAAATTTTATACCCTGCTATTCCATACAGTAGGTGTTATTCATGTTTCTCATTTAGGCGGTGAGCAGAAATGAAAAAGTCTCCAACAGTGTCACTGAGAGACCCTGATGAACCACCCCATGTACTCAGAGACTAAGGTAATTCCACTGCATTCCTGGAGAATCTGTAATGCTGTATCACCCACTACAGGCAGGTGCTCAACCAAAACTCAGCACCCCGACCCAGTAGAGATACCAAGGAAGGGAACCTCATTCTACAGTTCCTTCCATGTATTTAATGGACAGTTCAATAATCGACCTTCAATTCTATTGATCATTTGGCTGCAAATGGCTACATTTGAAATTAAAGATATAACTAAATTCCATCAGTGTTTATCTGCAATAAAAATGAAAATCCTGACCCTGTAAGTCACTGTATTTTAAACTTAGCTACTGTTATGTAGGTGGTACACAGAGCACCATCAGGAGATTTGAGTGATACACAAACCACATCTCACATCTCCACAGAGCACCTTCCACCTGGCTATTGATTGTGTATCCAAAAAAAAAAAAAAAAACAACAAACCTTTTTGTCTATTTGCATTTCAGAGAACTTGGTTATCTTCCACATTACACTTTGACCACCATTTAAAGCATCCCACCTTGTCTATCCAAGGAAATATTGTGCCCTGGAAGACTCCACTAAGACCATCCCAGCCTGACCTGTCAGGTGGCTGAAGGGGCTCACTGGAGAGAATTCCAGCTCCCAAGCGCTGCCAGGATCAGCCAGACAGCAAGTACAGACAGTTCATTTTACAAAAACTTAATGGAGTGTATGGCCCTGGGTGCTTAATACAAGCACTGTCAAGGCATCTAAGCAAAAAGTCTCAGCTGTCAGTGCTGACAAGTGCGCAGAATTATTTGTCACACTTGACTAGGTAAGAGACCAGTCAAGTGGTGTATGGTGAGATTCCCACACATCTCCACACTCCAGTCCCAGACTGCAGGCATGTGCTTCCCTCCAATGCTCTGGCAGCATAATGGAACCTTTCTACAAGGCAGAGTGGCTAAAATGTTATTCTTGTTTGTAACTACGTGATCCTTCCTTTTGCTCTGTGTTTTATCTCTTAAATACACAGCCTCTGGCTTCCCCTTCTTATTTTCTGACACAACGCAAGCCTCTGAAAAATCTCCAGGTCACTAGGTAGCAAAATTCATGACATCAATATGTCACATTAACCAACTAAAAAACTAACCTCATGTATCTGTTCTACAATATAAAAGCTTTCATCTGGATATTTCCTCTAACTCTATCAGAAACACAATCATTTATTACCTTTCAGCACATGTGTACTCATTAACAAAACCTCAAAAAAGCTAATTCTTTCCTGGCTGGTGTTTACACACCAAACTTCTCATTTTCCAGAGCACTGGATGTATGAAGTCTGCTTCTTAAGGGTATACAGGATCCTCCTACACATAGCAATGGGACCTTAAAGTTCTACTATTCCTCACAGTAGAAGAGAAATCAATCTTTTTCACTTATTTACCCTGCAAAACCACATTAACACTGAATAGCTATAACCACAAAGGTGCAGATTCCACTATAAACTCATCAATTACCTGAAACTCAAATAAAAATTGTTCAAAATTATCAGTCAAAAACTACAAAACAAGCTACTTTGGATAAAAGCCAGGCAGTTCTGTGTGATGCACAGGTGTTGATCTGGTCCTAATATTTATTATGCAACCTCAAATAAATTTATTTAATTTCTAACTACTACTGTATTGCACTACCATAGACTTCACAATATCATTTTCTGTTCCTTGAGCCTGCTGCAGCTTATCAAATCTAATATGCAAGGTATTTTGGACACGTATCTTTTTATGCAGTGATTCTTGGCAATAAAGCACAGTAGAGATCAGGTTCTCAATAAAGGCCTCCTGATGTTAACATAATGCAATAGCAGCCTCACTAATTCACATCCAGCATCACTGCCCAACGAGTTCCCATTCTGACATCTGGGGTTTTTCAAGGGCCTGCCAGAAAAACGTATCTGGGTCTGTATCCTCTGTGCTCCTGTTGGGTCCCTTTGCCTGCCTGGTATACTTATAAATTCAGCTCTATGGATGATGGAATTTCTCCTCTGTTTGTACAACACCTTGTAAAAATACGGGCCTACACTGGACTAAACCAAGTACTCTTGATTTCACCTAAAAACATTCAAGCTCTTACTATGAAAGCATAAGGAATGTTTTTCAGAATGCATGTAAGTAGGCATCTGTACATCTGTAATTACTGAGGAACATAGCAGTCAATCCATTGTCTGATACAGGAGATAATGAAGTACCCAGAAACATTATTAGTTTGCAATATCTCTTCTTCAAATTGAAAGCCAGCAGGTATAGAGGAGGAAAGAATTCTGTTCTGTGAGGGTGGGGAGGCCCTGGCACAGACTGCCCAGAGAAGCTGTGGCTGCCCCATCCCCAGAAGCATCCAAGGCCAGGTTCGACAGGGCTTGGAGCAACCTGGGATAGTGGAAGGTGTACTAAGATGTGGCATCACAAAATTAGTATCATGAACTTGCAGAATTAAGGCACAGGGAGCAGGAGTAGATAAAATTAGAAACGAATATGAGAAAATTAGAATGACTATGAGACAACAGTGCATACAGTAAAGGCAGATGCTTTCTGATTCACAGCTGAAAGAGCTTTACAAGTGAGCAGCTAACCTACTTAATGGGTGCTCAAAGCACCTAAAAAAGCCAGCACAGACAGCATTAAATTTCATTACCTCACACTTTCAAAAAAAGTTTTGTCACTATACAAGCAGCAAATCATGTTTTGAATGCAGTTAATCAGCCATACAATGATAACTGAGACGGACAACCATAAAAATAAAAGTAGTTCAAAAGCATTTCTTTATAATTCTGGTTTGGAAAGGGACCTATGCTTAAATTCTATTCACTGATAAGAGAATTCCTCCCTACCCAACCAGTTTACAATGTTGTATCAGACTTCCTAAGGAGATATCATTAACTCAATATCAGAGACCAAGAAAGAAGAAGATTACAACATCCTAATTACACAGATATGCATAACATCAGATGGGCCAAGATAATCACATAATTCAATAGAAAATTAAGAAGGTTAAACCACTAACACTTTAATCCAAACCAACAACATCAGCATGAAGTTACTAATTGCAAGACACCTTAATGTAAACACAAACTGCAGATTTTTGTTCTGTACAAACACAAAAGCCCAATGGCTGCATTACCCCACCCTGAAGATCTGACTCTGACTCTGCTCAGACCAGCACAGAAGGGAAGAGAGCTCAGGGTGAGTTTCCTTCAGCACTTGCCAGCAAGTTCCCCCAGCAAACAGCACTAGGAAAGATAAGAGTCTGAAATCACTCCTCAGTGTCCCACATCCTATCCCAAATCTCACAAATTCATAATTACTAGAGCATCAGGAGACAAGAATAGCTTACCTGTAAAATGAGAAAGCAGTAACTAAATCAAGTAATTTCTTCCACTTTTCAGTATCCTAGTGATTTCTGAGCTTTAATCAGCCATTTCCTTGCCTAAAATCTGCCATCCACCGAAAGACATGCTTTAGGAAGGAATTTTTAATACCCTGTGGGACCAATGTGATACATTTTAGCCCATTTCTTCTTAATACATGTAATGATTTTGATCAAATTTGTTCAGAGGACAGAAGATTAGTTAAAGAAGAGAAGTAACTGGAACATTAAATTAAGGTATCATTGGGAATTAAAAATTTAATTTTCTGTTATTATCAGTGGTATATTATGAATAAAGAACACAGAATATGCAATTAATATGCAACACAATATGAACAGCATTTGAGAAAAATGAATTATATATGTAGGACAAAAAGGGATGAATTCTTAAACCAAATTCAATTTGCTTTACTCTGTTCAATCTTCCAATGGGCCTCTGTTTAAATATTTCCAGGTATGAGAAGACTCAACACTAAATTCTGATGTATTTTTAGGGGATTAGGGCTGATGACAGGCAACCCAATAAATTTCCTATACAAATCAAGGCATTACTTCTGTCAGCTTGTTTTTTGAGCAGAGAGCTGCTTCCCACATGGAGCTCCATGGAAAGGACCAGGACAAAGCCCAGCAGTTTGTAAACCAAACAGCAGAATTGTGCCATTAATTAAAAAGTTAAAATATTCTTAAAACATAATCTAAACTCCCAGGTTAAACTGTGTTATTCAGGGTTACTAACCAACGCACAAAATTACATTTTCCTAAGTCACTCCCTGTTCTTTGCATGGATTTTCTGAGGGAGAAGTAATGTCTTATCTGACAAGTAGTACCTTTCTCCTCTAGGTATCAACGAGGGGAAAAGGAAGAGCATCCAGAAAGTAAGAAAAATAAGCCCCATGTTAAAGAATATCCATTTGCTTTAAAGGCATTTGCATTTTCACTGACTTGAAATTATTTTTTCCTCATCAAGACAATTGAGACACTGACAAGTTGCTTGATTTCAGCATTTCTTGTATAACTCCAATATTGCAAAGGATCTAATTAAGTTTTCCTTAGCTAAGGCTGATTACCACATAGGTTCTGAATTCACAGGTATTTGAAACTCTCTGGAAAATAAGCAGCCAAAATAAAGGTTCCTTTTATTGCCACTCGACTCCACTGAGGTGCAACAATGCATAAAACAAACCAAGTGCAGGTGTGTACACAAGCACGTTCAGGCTTTGAGGTGTTTGGGAGCCTGTTCTCCCATTCCTTAACCTTCCTTTTCCTATCCCATCAATTTTCCTCTTCCCCAGGGGGCCAAATTCTTTAAGCACACTGGAGCTCAAACAAAAACTTTATCTGTGGAGTCCTGTTTTGTATATCAAATATACACTGAAGGACACAGTCCTGCAAATCTCACAGGGCTGCAACAGTCAACTTTATGTAAGTGTTAAAAGTTTTAAAAGTTTTCTTTTTTTGGTTCAATAAGATAAACCAGTGTTACTTCCATGCTTACATGAAAACAGCAATATTTTCATCAGTTTTTCTAAACACATTCATTTTATCCATCCAGTCTAATTGCATAAATTGACAATTATCTGCTTATTCCAGATTAATCTACTGACATTTCATTCCTAACAACCCATTTCATACTTTTTCAAATACATCCCTATTCATTTTTGACAACCAGCATTTTTAGAGGGCAACTGTGATTACCCAGACTGACCTTGTATACTGCACAGGCCAAAGAATTTAACTCAGCAATTGCTGCATTAAGCCCACATGCATCTGGCTGAGCTAGATCACATCTCTTACAGTGATACACAACCTTGATTTAAATACTCAAACCAACAGCAAACTATAAATTGGTTAATTACTGGTTTGGATCTCTCTGTCTATAGCTGCGACCTTCAGAGTCAGAAGACTAGTGAACTAAATTATTCCATACACTCAGTGCACAGGCTGAATTTCCAACTTATCCCTAAGGTTCAAGTATTTGGTAAATCTTCTTAAATTCAAAAGAATTATTACTTCATGTCAGTTCTGAGGCCCAGTAATGCCCCCAAATTTTCTTCGATGCAAAAGGAAACTCAGCAAGACACAGCAATCAAAGAAGTTCTGGAAACTGGCTAAATTTATCCACAAAGAAAGAACATGCAGCAAAAACAACAAGGGTTGAATACTACTCAATGCCAAATATATACTGGGAAATTATCCTCAGGAGTTCTGCTGGAGCTCAGAGATCAATAATTCTGTGCTTAAGCTTGTCCAGTCATAACATCGCATCTCATCATCACTTTTGAGTGATAACAAAGAAGATGCAATTTCTAGAGTCTTGTCAAGTTTTCATGAAGGGGGGGTTATGAAGTACATTTTTCAGAGATCAGCTACAGTATATATTGAAAAACCTTTTTTTCTTAAAAAGAGAAAAAAACACTGATAAATTTGTAAAACTCCAAGTGCAGGGTTTTGGGTTTGTCTGAAGTTACGAAATCAGTTGCATGGTCTGAAATAAAACTACAGACACCGTACTTATGTCACACAACCACACAGCTGGGACAGAAGAGGTGCTTAAAGACCTACCAGGGTTTGGAACCAAGTGACACTGGCCTCATATAGTGAGAATTACTTACAGGGATTTGTTCATTAACTTCCACATTTCTCTGTAAATTCTCATCTTCTTCCTCACAGTCAGAGATGACCTAACCAAGCATGAGAGCATGAAGACAACACTTAAATCATATTACCAAAAATCTTTCTTGGATCAGAAAACCAAAGTTAACTCAAAGGAAGTCCTAAACAAACAGGCAAAGGAACTGACCTGAAAAGATGTCCTTTATTTTACTGCTCTTAGCCTAATGTCTTCTGACTTTTTTTTTTTTTTTAAATAAGGCTGAATATACACTGCAGAGATACTTTCTTGAGGAAATTAGATGGCTCTGAAAACTTCAAAAGCTAATTTCAAGCCATAAAGCTTTTATTATTTTAAAGCATTTAGCTATAATTTGCCTTACCTTAGCCCTTACTTCATTACTGCAATTATTTTAGATGATCAAGTTTAAGAAGAAAAAAAGCAGTACAGTAAAACTGAAAGCAAAAGGCAACAAAGTATTTTCAGTGATTTAAACTCTGCTTTTGAAATTCCTATTCACATATGATTTGGTAACCTAAGAGCAAACAGGAGATCTGCAAATTAAGAATATTTTTCTAAGTGAAGCACATTTCAAGGAAAAGGAGATATCTTCTGAGATATTTATTTACTGGTTAGCTTTTTTAATTCTTTACTCCTGTGGAGAGCTATAAAGAAGCATGGTGTGTTTAACTGATTAGACAAAGATATCTGCTTACTCAGCATAGAGTTTAAAACTTTTGATAAATCCAGCTCTTAGAACTCAAGGCCTGTCAGATAAAAAATACTGAATATATTACAGCTTGAGAATAAACCCATACATGGACACTATTTACTTTAAACTACTGAAAAGAGTATTAATTGGTGTTGCATTTGCAGTACAGGTGTGCTGCTGGAATGCAAACAAGCACAGATTATGCAGAATGAAGGACAGGCAGCGAGTTTGAAATGTTAATTAGAAACATGAGGGATATGAAAGCGTAGTGGGAAAAAACCCAAATGTGCTGATTGTGAGAAAAAGAGGAAACCTGCTAGAGGAAAGCATCCTGAATAACACTGCCAGTGAAACCAGAAACATGCAGTTGGCTGAACCAAGTGTGCCCACAGAAAACCCCGCTTTGTGCAGCGTGCAGGGCACTGACCATCAGGCAGCACAGCACCCACAGACTCGTCAGGCTCACCATCACAGCCCAGCTGCATCTCCCACAGAAACCCCCAAGAGCTTTGTCACCAGAAAGCAACACCAAATAAAGCAACAGCTTCGCTCAAACAAACTGTGCAACCCCCTCTGCATTAGAACCGTAAGTTAATTAACACTCCAAGCAGTAATGTCGGCATGTTTGCGGTCTGGATTTTTGTGGAAGGTGAAAACCAACGCCTTAATTTGGTATGTTTAAGGTGCAAGAGGTACTATTAAGTAACAGTTTGCCTCTACAGCTTGCTTCTACTAAACTTCAAAGCCAAAAGAGCTTTTACACAAAATTTCACGTTTTCTACTCATATCTTCCATTTGCCTTCTATTCAGATGACTTTTTCAAGCTTCAGTCAAACCATAAAATAAACAAAAGAATCAAGCCTAACAAAACTTAGAAGTAAATCATAAACAAACCTGATTCTAATGCAGATTCCCACAAACCGTTAACACCCCCTAATAACTGTTAATCCCCCTAATATTAATGAAATACAACAGAAAAAGTGAGAAAAAGAAACTTAAAACAAAACACTTTAAAAAATTGAATTATAATAAATCCTTAACAATAATAATGATGACAAAACACAACCAGTTTTCTGAAGGAATTTTTCTGTTCAGATTGAACTGTCAGCTCCAAGACTTCCGGGACCCTTATGAAAAATGCAGATCCATTCTTGCAAGTTACAGGTCTCATAATTGTCCAATATGTCAGACACCAATAACCTGATCTCAGATTTTCAAATGTGTGTGAATGGAGAACAGTGGAGATTGTAACTCAGTGGGATTTCTCAAAAAAATCTATGTCAGACTTGGAAAGCATCGATTTGCTCAAATTCAAGCACACTTTTCGCTACAAACCCTATACCAAGCTCCTCCTCAAAACAACAAACAAAAGAACTGCTACTTCTCAATCAGAATTTCAGAAGTAAAAAGAGGAGGTTTTGGCTCTGCAAAATCATTACTGCTGATTTTGTGTGGAAGGCATTCACAGATTCTGAGAAAGGGTTATAATAAAACAAATACTGCATGGATTAACAAGCATTCCAGATTATCCAAAAAAAACAAAAAAAAAAAAAAAGGAAACATTTGAAAAACTCAGGAATTACTGTTTCCACTGTCCTCTGCTTCAAATCCTTGACCACCAATGTTATGCCTCCATCAGGTACATTCATGTGGGCAAGGACACAAAATCTCTCATGACAAGCCGCTTCAATAGCTTAGTAAACCTCAACCTGCCATTAAATGAACACCAAGAATGTCTTCATTTAACTCCACCCGACTGCTGTTTTAGCTCAGTGATCACTTTGAACTTAGCATGTCAGGCTCTAACACAGGCAGCCCAGCAAAGGTTCACAGGGACTTCTCCACAGCAGGTAAAAAGACCTGATTTCCATTCCACAGAGTTTACAGCATAAATTGATCTCCCCACCACAAGACATTGAAGACGATGCATCAAGGACAAATGTAAACTAAGCAACTTTAGAGTGTTTTATGTCGTTACCTATTTTTCAGGTTAATACGAGGTCTTTACACTGGCACATTACTGTGTCTGAGGCCACTGGAGTTATACTGCAGTTTCTTTACCAGATTGCATTATATTTCTTCACAGTTCCTATCTACTTTCAAATTTAAGCAAACCCCAGGGAACGCAGACGTTCCATATTTTTGTTGATAGCTGTGCTGCTCTACCCCCATCTCTCTCAAGAGAGCTTGTTAGGTGTAATACCTCTAAGAAAAAGGTTTAAGCAACAGTTTGTTCCAAATCCTGAGAACAGTAAAAATAATTTTAATTATGTTCTCATTTCCATGCCAGGCCATCTTCTTTACTATGACATCCAACTACATTCTGCACTGCAACAGATTTTGAGAAACAAATGAAAAAACATCCCTGGCTCCTTAAGCTAGGAAGGCAGTTTTATTTATCCAGCAGTAGGTATCTGAAATGCCTATCATAAAAATACTATAAAAACAGTTGAACAGATATTTCTTGGAGCAAAGAAAGGCGAGAGAAAAATCTGCAGTATAGCTTGAAGACAAGTCTTCACAGCTGCATTTGTCAAGCTTCAGCTGATTCTGAATATATCCATTCAGTATAGGAAATATCCAAATGAAAAACAACAGGAAAAAGAAATGTCAGGCTGCTTCTATTGGGTTGAAGGAACTAATATCACTATAAAAGCTACCAAACAAGGTGCTCTCACTTCTTATTGCAAATGCATTCCTACAAACATTGCAGAAACACCAAACTATTCAAAACTAAAATGCAAAGCGCCAAATCCCCTGTCAGCTGCCGTGTCTCTGCCAGAGGCTTCAGTTCTGCCCCAGCCTCTGCTTTACTCCTATTCATGTCTCAACATGTACCTGTGAGACAGATTTTTCTGTGGGTTATGAGGAAGACAACTAATGGATAAATGAAGATGTGAGCATAGTTATAGAAACTAAAAAAATAAATAATAATAAAAAAAAAATTTAGGAGGTCCAAAAAGGATTGAAAGGTGTTTACTGCTTTCACTGTAAAGGAGTGTGGGGGGCCGGGGGCAGGGATAAAATACAGGGCATTTTGGTTTTTTGACACATTTGTAAATGAGGGAATGTAGAGAAATGTCAACTTACAATTTAAAGAAAAAGTTCTACAGTGATTCACCAATGAAACTGTCTTTCACATGAGGTAAACTGTGCTCATGAAATTATATTTCCAAAATACAATCTATCATTTTCTGAATGACAGTCACCATATAGCTGTTGACTAAAACAGTGATAGTTATACCTAGGGTAAAGGATAGTTATCCAAAAAAAGTCATATTTTGTAAAAATAACTGTCAATACACAGCTTGCAAAAAATATTACTCAGTGAACTTACAACATATCGAGAAGGTCTGCAGTGACAAAGTTAGTGACTCCCAGAGCAGTGTTTCAGGACATCAGGCATAGCCAATTTTGACAGTGGACACAGCTGGACTTGGAGGAGCCAAGGGAGAAAAACAGGAATACCTAACCCTCCCAAAAAGCTGGATCTGCCTACCTTCATATCCCACAATCCTGCCTCTAAACAATGCCCTGAAACCTGAGGCTTCCCCATTCCATTTTCTGCAATCCTCACGTATTGGACACTCTCCTTTTTGAAGCCAAAACCTCTGTTACTTTAATTACAATAAATATGTTGTCCAAGTGTGTTGTCTGGGGAGGGGAGCTGGGATGATTTTTTGCAATCAAAAATTGTTCCATTTCTTGGTTACGGCTTCAGCTTTTTGTGAAAATAAAGCCATTGTAAAACATTCATCTCTGTGGAGATGAGCTCTCTTCCCTAACACACTGAGACACCTTGGAGCATTGAATGTGTTCATCCGAGGATGGTGAAACATTTTGCTTTGAGCAGTTCTGTATCCATGCATATAAACTCAATCTCCAGCAGGTAAGATTCATAATGTTGCTGAAATCCATCAGAGCCTTGTCAACCACATCACCGGGATAGGGATGGTTTATTCATAGAGGGAGAGTCACACTCTTTCTAAGAAAAATATTTTAAAAAATCCTTGCAATTTACAGTATGTTACATAAAGGGGTGTCTTGAGTTAACAGCTGGAACAGCTCGATTTCCTGATCACTGACCAGCATTGCTGATCACATTTAAATGTCACTCCAGCCTAGCATTTGCGCTTGATCTTGCTTCCATTAAAACAAATGTCAGAACTCCCAGGAAGATTATCTCCTTCACAGGCCTTAAGGCTATATGAAACACTCTTTTTGAAACCAGATGTGCTATAATTAGAACAGCATAGTCTTAAAGAATTATTAAGTATACTGAGCTGCTAAATATTGCACCTGTGCCCTGAACTACAGCAGGGTGCGAAGCAGCTATTTCAGCTTCCACATTTTCTTAAATTTTTCAATAGTCGCCTGAGAAATAGTGATCTATACCTTGGCTGAAAATTTGGTTTTGCAAAATAGATATTCAGCAACTAACAAACAGTGATTATGCTCCCTTGCTTGAAACCTAAGGCTTGTTTCATGTGTCATACAAGAGAGTCGTTAGTCCTAATTGGCACATATGGAACCACTCATGCCTTTCTTTGTCCCAAGGCATGCAGCCTCCAAAAAAGCATGGAATTATTCACCTGAGTGAAACAGTCAAGGCAGGCCTTAAATTCAATGCTTCCTTAATTAGACTTCTGAATTTTTGTTGCACATTCCCAAAGCCTCTACCACAGCGAACTAGACCTCAATGCCTGGTTTCTCCAAGAAAAGGGCTTTATTTTGGGATATGGCAGCAAGAGCCGCTTCCACCACTGCCACTAAAAAAATTAAGCACAGAAAAGATTAATGCTGAGTACAAACTGGAACACAGCAGAAACACACAAGTCTGGTGGGCTGGAAAGAACCTCTCAACTGCAACACACTTCACAGCACAATCAGAAAGATGTTCTACAGGGGAGTAATAAAACAACAGTAAAATAATGTCCTTGAGGGTTTTGGAATTCCTGCTGTAAGCAGGGAAACACATCAACTCAGAGGGGTTGCCCACAGAAACTTTTCTGATCAAACCCATTGAGTATTTCCAGCCTTCCCCCCATCTGGGAGTGCATTGCCAGTGTCCCTCCAACACAAGCCACTGTTACAAACTCATGCTTAGAGCATTGGTCAATTAACAAAAAAAAAAAAAAAAGAAAAATCCAAGAAAAACCTAATCTAGGCTAATCTGCAACACTGTCTCACCCAGCCCTCCACCCACTGCTGGGAAAAAGAAAACTGCTGAAAATTATCACCCTTTAAATTTACAGTATGCAGCCGTCGCTGGATTAGTTTGCAGCAGCTGCAAAAACTCATCATCTGTAACAAGAGATTCTTCTTGTGTTGGCACAGATCTTCTAAGAGTCTTCAGTCCACACAGAAGACAAATCTCTCACATGCAGTTTTCTTTAAAGCAAAGTACACAGCATTCCATGTTGATTTTTAATTTTAAGATAAATACTTTCACTTCCAGTTTGCTACAAGCAAAAATCACTAAAAGCATGAGCCTTTTACGGGTTTTGTAAAATAAACATGCTGGTATAGAAAAACTATTCTTTGTTTTAGAGATGATTTTATAGTTCAGTGGCATTTCCATGGCCACTCATGCACTGGTGAAGTCAGAAAAGGTGAATTCATCCCTCTAAGGAATTAATGCAACACTGAAGGATTATGTTATGGTCTTCTAATTACTTTATGGCACCCTACAGAGAGAATCAACTTTGAACAGCAACACATTTCTGTTGATGAAAACATCGCTCTAATGTATCATTTTAGTACAGCATGTCAGGCTGTCACAATCTACCTCCTGCATGCAACTCAAGCTTTTACAAATGTAAAAAATCTTAATTATTGAGCCAAATTCTTCCCCAAAACAGTAGAAAATAAGGGAATACTCCTAACAACAGATGGTGGGGGATGGAAGGTTGTATTTGTTTCCTTACTAAGAAGACATTGTGCAAAACCATTGCTCTACTGGAGACCACTGTTACTGGTGACAAGTTTGCACAACCTGTTTCCAGAGCTCCAAAAGACTCAAAGGAATTGTATTCAGCACTCATAAATTTAGCTATAATTCTGAAAAAAGCCCAAGGACATACTTATCAAATACAGCCAATACTATTAACACAATGGCAATTCATTGATCTTTCTTACAGTAATTCCAATCTGTATGCAGGTATAAGAACTTGAAAACCAATTCTGAATGGGATTTCAAACACTTTCGTTCTAGGAAATGTAAAAAAAAAAAACCACCAACCCCAATTGTAATTACCATTATTTGTTGCTTAAACAAATACTACCATTTCATAGAGAAAGCTCAAAATGCATTGGGTCCTGCTAATGCTTTTCTGTGCTGAAAACATTCCCAAGATGCTCTTGCTAAAATAATGACCCCAGGAAATGTAGCCAAAGACACTTCCCTGCCCCTCCAAATAGACTATGCAGAGACGATCACACCACATGCGTTTCAAATCAGGTTTTAACCAAAAATTCAGGTTTTTAGAGTTCAGCACATGAGTTTTGCCTTTGTTCTGCTGAGTTGGCAGCAGTTGAACCATTTCACCATTAAGCTGCTCCATGGTATGTTCCTGTATGGTCTCCTTGATTTTCTGATGGTTAATCTCTCAGACCATCGTAACCACATTACAGCTAGAGGAAATCGTGAGAGAATGATCAATTAAGCACATGATTAGCAATTTTGTTGTTGTGTCCAACCCCCTCAAATTAAGTGGTTCAGGCTTGACCATTGTGCCACAATGAAAATGAGTAAAACACATTTTACCTAATTATTCCTGTTTGAATAGCAAATTACCTAAAACCAACTCATTCAGCCATGGCAATGAGGATCTGCAAATTGTTTGTTAGCATTGTCTTCTCCACATGTCCTTTCTGCTGTGAGTTCTATTACATCACTTGCAATTTATAAAGCAACAACACAAAACACTTCAGAGGACACCAGTTGAATAACAGTTGGATAACAGTGTTTGGCAACAGCTAAGAGGGGGCAGCAGCACAGAGCAGAACCTCAGACACAAAGAGGTGAGGAACAATTTATTCTATGAGTGACCTCTCTGAAGTCAACGGAATAATATGGAATTTAATTTAAGAAATAACAAGGTGCAAATCAGAAGAGGTGCTAAAAGCTGGACTGTTTTCAACTAGGAATGATCCTCAGGATTTTAAAGTGCATCTTCTAAGATAAAATTGTAATAAATTGACAAACTCGTGACTCTTCCAAACCTTATCTTTTCCTACTTGACCAGGTTATCATCCCTTACTTCCCCCACCCCCCCTTTGTCAATTACTTTTTCTTCATACACAGAAAAGCTGTTTTATTCCATGAAAAGTCATGTATTTGGGCACTAGGAAGGGTCTGTGATTTATCCTGCTGAAATGAGACCAGCATACCCATGACTTAGAAATACAGCACCTTTATTAAATTAAAAAAGAAGAGAGAAATTTGTGTATGAAAATAGGGCGAAAGAATATTCTGGGTCGGGGAGCTAAACCACTCTCAGCATGAACAGCAAAGTCTAATTAACGGGTGGCAGGGCGCATTGGGGAAAATGAAATTTTAATAGATTTAACATTTTCACTTGCAGTTTAAGAACAGAAAATGATGCAGAAAGATACAGCTCAGAGCACTTCCCTACTCCCTTCCTCCTGACTGAAAATAAGCTGACTGGAAACCTGTATTACCAGCACAGGACTGCCTTTGGTTCACTTCTATGAAGGGTTCTCACCAGAACAAATGCTCTGTGCCTCCCTGTGGCTCTTCCTAGGCTCATTCCCAGCCTGTGAGTTCCTTAAATAACCAGAGGTGGTGTTCACGTGTTTCTCTTTTATTTTATTAATCTGTCTGCTATTTTCTGGGTGGAGATCTCAGACAATCTCCCACTAAAGTTATCTCCTAACTCATGTCAATGTTGCTGGCCATGGTATTTCATCCACTGCTTGTAGGGACACCCAGCATTCAAGAGCAAGCTCATGATTCAGACTAATATATGGAATTAATTCCCATATATGCCAAGAGCTGGGGCACAGATATTTACAGCTGCACAACCATGGATCAGAGTACACTCAGCTCTGTAAAAGCTGGGACACATCAACATCAGGAGCACGATCAAATGTGGTTGAGTGAAAATTTGGTGAGTGAAAGTCTGAGCTGCTGCAAATCTGCTAAGTCATATTTAAACAAATTTTAGTTCCAAGGCATTTTGGGAGAGTTCTGGATTGGCCTTTGCAGCGCTGCTTTACTGCTAAGTGCATGCCCCACTTAGATGTGAAGTGCTACAGACTTCCATTTAGATTTACCTCAGAGCTATTTACTGTGTAAGTCAAACAGAAGGGCAGAGTTTGTGAAATGAATAGCACTGATAATGAGGAGTTCTTTATTTTCCTCTCAGTGTTGCTTCCTTCCATCTCTGTTTACAGTAATATTAATTAATTACACAAATGTAACAGCCTTGAACTGTCTAGTTCATTCCTTGAAACTATGTCATCATCTTCCACACTGCCAGAATTCATTTTCTGTCTTTACAGATTCACATCTTAGATTTTTTTTTTTATTCTTCTACTACAAATAGAAGAACAGCAAGGTTGGGCAGTCCACTGCTGAAAACACAGAATTAGAGACTGCCCTAGAGAGCTTTGTCACAAACTTTGTACTACCATGTAAACAAAACTGTCCAAAGTAAAAATTAAGGGTGTTCTTGATCTAATTAACAAGTTTTGATCTCTAGTTAAGAGAAGAAAAATAAAAAGTCTGAACTTTAAGGAAATTCAACAGTTATTTCAAATACTAATTTTAAATTTTCTTTTAGAACAAATTCAAACACATTTCATGCTAATTAAGCAAAAGGTCTATCAGAACAGCAAAAACCAGATATGAAATATAATGTACTGAAAATGCTTAAACAGCTGACAAATATGCATCCACCAATGAAAGCAAATTTCTGCAGTGCTAAAGTAGAGCTCATCAAGTAACATTAAAATCCCAGGTGAAAGAGGAATAGAAGCAAAACCTGTGCACAGGGCAGGCGACACTGTAAATTGTTCTTGTTTTCCTTACAGAGTCCAATTCTTCCCCAATTCCCTAGGAGTTTCCAGAGTACAGAAGTGAAAGCAAAATGATTTTCTTCAGTTCCCTTTTTTTTAAAAATCTGGTAATAGCAATAGTGACAAAATGCAGCAGGTTTTTGTTTTTTAAATATGCTATGAAAAAAACATGCACTGAAAAAGGGATTTTTGGCTGTTTATCAGATTGTGAAACGTGTGAATCATTACTGAAGAATCCCTTCAGAAATATAAAACCATCACGAACCAATTCTTTCTATATGGCGTGAGTTTATTCGTTGAAGTTAGTGGAAAGTAGTAATCTCTTGTCCTATCTATTTCCAGGTTACATTTCCTGGACATCACAGAAAATGCAGCAAGGACAAAAATTACTCTTAAATGTAGCACGAGGTCCGTCTTCAAAAATCTTCAACTCCTGTTAAAAGGATCACAGGTATTTCTCTGGACGTTAATGAAGTTTTTTTCACAGCAGTTTTAGTAAAACACTGTGTTTTTTATTACAATCTCAAAAACTGAATCTCAAGGAAAAAATAACTAAGCCAGTTTTGTTAGATGTGACTGTAGTTTAGATATTTCATATCTAAACCATCTCAACTATTTCTTGTAATGACATTTTGACAGATATCCAATCTTACAGTAACGCTTTTGCATTAAAAGGGGTAGAATGATATTGCACATTAAGTTCACTTACACAGCCAGCAAATAGGTAAGAAAAACAACTTACCTTTTGATATGCTTACAAGCAGCAAAATGCACTATAACCATCTAACATACAGTGAAAGAGTGAGAAATTATAAATATGGAAGAAAAGAACACTATCAACTTAGAAGTACATATTCTTTAGAAACTAATAAAACCACATAGCTATTCATATTTTATGTGGCTACTACCATGGCACACAACATTTTGCAAAGTAATTACCATAATGTGCAAATATTTCTATAGGAGAAACTATGAAATAAATCTGTTTTTTAGTGGTATTCTGAAGCGTGGATGGTATTATGCAGCCTCTGTACACACTCATAAGGTAATTGGTAAGAACTTGTAGCATTTCATCCTTCATAGGCACTGAAAAGTCAGTGTTACTTAACTGTTGCACAAATGTTAATAAAAAGTCATAATCCAGGGAGCTTACCCCGGGTCAACAGAAGGAATCCAAGAACCAAAGTTATTTCCAAGGTCCAGACAAGATCTGAAAGAGAGAATAACAAAGGGTTTGTGACAAAGCTGACACGGAGTCCTCTGAAAGGAGCGAAATCAAATGTGACATTTTTCATTTATTTGTAAATGCCTCTTTGACAGTATGCTCACTCCAAACAACAGCTGACTCTTATAGAATAGGGGAGGTGATGGTAAAATAGAGGAATCCTGACAGTTGCTTTAATGAGATTCTGCATTAGGATCACTCCACCACTTTCCCTCAACAAGGAGTGTGCCCTTCACTTTCAATCTTACACCCTCCAATTTGGAAAGCATTAACCCTATGAAAAACTCAACTCAGCCTCCTCTAATCACTATCACAGCTCTTCTTTCCACCTCCTTCACCATCTCACTGACATTTATGTGTGGAGTCCACTCACAATTTAAAATACATGTAAGTAGCATAGAGCAAATTAAACTTCAACCTGATAGCATTACTTTAATCAAAGTCTAGTTGTAGTGTGTGTGGTGAGAGGACAAGAATCTTGAAACAGAACTTAGTTGATATTAGGAGTGCAAACACACCGAGCTTTCCTTCCAGCTCTAGGAATTATGCTGCTGGAAGCATTCATTGCAGGATCCTCTGATGCTCACATTTTCTTTATTACAAACATAAATAGGGAAATCTGTAACATGACAGGGAACTTGCCTTGCAAATATTGAGAGAATAATCATTCTGGGAACAGAAGCAGACAAGGAATTTTAAGAACTGTAACAACAGGGAACATGATACCAAGTATTTCAGGAAGAGGCCACTGGCTTGAGGATCCAGTGCTTGAGTGCATTTATTCTGACAAAACTCTTATCTGACACATTCCATTCTTATGTTTTCCAACAATAATACATATTTTGTTCTTCGAACTTGTTTTCTAGTGCTATATCACATATCTTTCAATGAAACTAGATGACAGCACTGAATATATCACAGTAGCCTCAGGCTGCACTGAAATTAGTATTTTATCCTCTGTTAACATCAGTGAATCATTTGTATTACAATGGTAAGGTTTTGTAAAAAAACCACAAACACACACACACAAACCACCTCTCATACAAGAAGCCTGAAGCTCTTTTGCATGCTCCAGCATCTTCTGAGAGATGAAGCTGGTGAAGGCATGGGAGAACAAGTCCTTTGAGGAGCGGCTGAAGGAGTTGGGGGTGTTCAACCTGGAGAAAGGGAACCTCAGCACTCTCTACAACCACCTAAAAAGGAAGCTGGGACCAAGTGGAGTTGGTCTCTCTAAAAACAAGCAAAAGGACAAGAGGAAACTGGCATAAGATGTGCCAGGGCAAGTTTTAGACTGCCTATTAGGAAAAATTTCTTCACTGAAAGCCGTGTCACACCCTGGCACAGGTGCCCAGGGAAGTGGCTGAATCCCCATGCCCAGAGGTATTTACCAGATGTGGCACTGGGGGACGTGGGCTGGGGGAGGACTGGGAAGTGTTGGGTTAATGGTTGACTCAATGATGTGACTCTAGGCAAACAGGCAAGATATGAAAAAACTAAAACATCTGCAGTTGTACTGGTCAAAAAACAACTCCCTCTCACCTCTGGATGAAAGCTGGCTAGTAAGTCATGTTTGGAAAGTTTGCAATGAATTACTCAGTACCGCAATCTGCTAACCAATATACAACATAAGCATTGAATAAATCATTCATTTCTTGAAAAAAGAGAGAGAGATGAGTGATCTTCATGAGTTACAGAGCAGTTTGCTTGTAAGCCTTCAGAGAACCAGGGGAGTAAGTAGCCCATGGCTCAGCAAAACTTCTGTTTTTCACTGGATTAATTAGCTAAAAAAAAACCCACCCAAAACTTTTTGAAAGTATTGTGGAACTTTCCAGAAGAAAGCTTTTCAGCACCTTCAGGTTAAGGCTGCAGACTGAAGGCACAACTTTGAAGCCTTTTACAAAATCCTTCCTGGTGTATAAGACTTTTCAGAGTCTCAACTGACAGAATCAAGGATTGTGATTCACTTTCAGTATCAGCATTTTTTTCTGAGATTCACTCTTTGCTGAAACACTTTTAAATTAGCGTAACAAAGCCCAGCACTTCATTAAATCACCTCCCAATCTAACAAAGAAGAAAAAATAGAGTGCACTTCAAAACAAGTTCTCTGGAAGTTTTTTTTCTGATTGATATCAAATTTTCTAAGTTAAATGACCCGTCATATCTCATTCCTAGAAACACACAGTTACTCCTAGCAACCTTTCCCACTTGGATGGAAAGCAGAAAAGGCCAGATTCTGACCTGTGCTCTGGTAAGGGAGCACCAATGAAAAATAATGAAGTCAGCACGCATTTGGAGAAAAAATTACTATTTAGATCCAAGCAAGATTGCTTTATAATTCAGACAGGTGATCTGGAGGCCCAGCAGAGCAATAATGACTAACATCACATACTAGAGGGAGTATAAATTTTAATGATGTCACTCATAAAACCCACATTTTAAAGGTTACAAAACAGAAACAAGCTTGCAAAGAAAACACATAAATCATTCAAGGTGCCAGGTTCCTACTCGTTAGCTATTTTAAGAACTAACAACCTGTCCATCACTAAATAAACTGGAAAATGTTGTACTAATTTACACAGGACTGAAAAGGGATTGTACACTAGAGTTCAGCAACCATTCACCACCTCAGACTCTGTTCTTAACAGTACAATAGCAACAACCTTCTTCACTGATTTATTCATTACGCGACAAAATTAAACAAAACCACTTGACCAAATTCACTTACATCTAGACAAGATCACAACAACACAAAATTAGCACCATAATTACATGGACTTCTAATCCAGAGACATTAATGCACTTCACTATTTGCTCATACACACCTCTTTGTAGGCCCTTAAATATGGGGCATTAATGGAGGATTAATGGGGCATTCCCATCAACAGACCAGGTCACTTTCATCCCATGCAGATAAAAGAGAAGCAGAAGCTTATATTATCATTTTTAATTAAAGTAAGTGGTCTGCAATTACAACTGCATCTATTGTTGTCTCTATACACACTCTATCAACACAGAACAATTTAAATGGCTGGTCACCAGAGAAATGGTGACTGAGGGCCAATAAACCACTGTTAAGAGTGAACTTTGACAGAACCATCATTCAAACCCACAAATCACCTTCTGAGCTGGGTTTTACAGAAATGACGTGTAGTTTGGCTCAGTGGTCATTCCTCTTAGTCACAGAAGCTGGCACCTCCATTTCAGTGCAAGTAACTTTCACCTCCACAACACAAAAATACTCTGGGCTCCCCTCTGGGAGCAGCACCCCAAGGGTCAGGCTCACCACAAAAAGCTTCCACTGCATAAGGCTTTCTGCATTCCATCTCAGAGATCAGGCCTTCAGGATTCAGTGTTCAGAGCTCACTCTGTTTTAACATTACTTTTTTCCCCCCTTAATACCCTTTTATATTTGAGCTGTTTAATGGGTAACTCAAAATTGATTTATTCATTTTTTTTTCCGAAGTAGACACACATCAAAAGACACTTGAACAAGGTCATTTTGCCTTTCTGCAAAGTCCAGCAAGATTATCAGTAAAAGCCTTATCCAAAATCCTCCCATGTCAAACAAAATATTTCTACTGGCTGGATTTAATGCAGATTTGGGATCTAGTCTAAGTCCAAATGGGAATGCAGCAATCAACCACACAACTACAGAGCTCTCCCTGGCGACACCCATGGGATTTCAAACTGCAACCTTGCATTGGAAATTTCTGCATTCAATTACCACTTATCAGAGGCCACCAATCTCTAAAACTTTAATGGTTAAAGAAAACTCAGTGTTTGGTTTACAAAGGCAATAAACACCTTAATGCTTTCAGTAAGCTGTTTGCCTTATGCTGTGTTTTTAGTTCTGGAATCTTTTCCTGTAGCTCTGGTGGAACTTTATTTAAGTAAACTGCTAACCTATTATTCTTCCAGTCTTTGTTTTCTCTAGGAAATTATTTAAGAAGAAAATCCTCAAACAGTGATCTCAGCATTCATAGAGCAGTGAACTTCAGATACAGTAATTGCATAGCTGTGAGCTATGACGACTTTCCCATGGGGAAGAAATGACCTGGTAATTCAAGAATGACAAAGTCAAAAGTAAGGTAAGCTGGGGGAGGGTAAGGATTTCCCCCTAGGATGAGATAAATATAATTTCTCACAGCAGTGTATATGTCTCTTAAGCCTCAGGTGGTTTTAAGTTAATGAGATTAGTTCCAGCAGGCAGTGAAATCCCAGGATATAGGATTTATATTTCAGCAGTTTTCACTTCATCCAGCAAGCACGGTGGAGTCAATCTTTGTGTCATTTTGTTATTGTCCTGGTTTGGGTCTTGTTCTCAGGCTCGAGCCTGGCTAAAGCACCTCACAACTTTGACTTAAAAGCTTAAGCATCATGTAAAGAGTGTGTTTAAATGTTTAAAAGGGAGGAGAAAAGCACCAGGCTTAATCTGTAGAAAAGGAATTTTTTTTTTGTTTAACTTTTCAGATGTGTTTTTATTCAATGGAATTTGTTCTTGTACTGGAACTAAATCAAGGTCACAAGCATTTTTATCCTGAACACACAAAAAGCCCCCAGAATGCACTGCTGTAAGAAGCACTGCCTTTAAAATATTTACACCCTTAAAAGAAGGGCATTAACAGGTTTGGATGACTGGCCAGCTTCATGTTCTACCTGTTCAGTGATTGGTAATAACCAAAATGAGCTTGGTAATAACCAAAATGAGCTTTTATCCAGTATCCAGTCCCCAGATCTGCTCATACAAGAAAAACTTCACTCCTTTATACCATGATAAAAGCTGTTAAGCAGAAGACTTTTAGAAGATTAAAGAATAGGGGAAAACTGATAGATGTCAGATGATAACACTAAGAATTCTTCCACACCCAGCCCAATTTTGACTTAGTCACTGAATATGAATAACAGTTAATTTAACAATTGTTTCACATTCTAGATACTATTTTTAGGCAAGATAGATACTACTTGAACTAACTCTAGATACTACTTTAACCTTGATGACATCACCACTGTAAATAAAATGCAGCAAAATCTAGTGTTGCCAACAGGCTTTAGGAAGCTCTTTCCCATCCAACGAGGGAATGAACTTTACTCCTCTCGTGAAAATGTGCAGACATCACATCAAGAAAATGCTCATATTAGTCCCAGGCTTCTTTCCAAGACAGTCTGATTAAACTTCATAGCCAGAAAGCACACAGAGGAATTATTTTTATTGGGGTAATCTAACCTCAAAATACAATATGAACTCCATTAAAAAGACTTTTCTAGAATGCTCAAGTCCATTACAGGGCAAGCTGTGTTTATTTTAGTTTTAACTTACAAGCCTGATTTTAATAAATCACACCCACGCAGACATCACTATTTGAACTTTTTTGTTGGTTTATTTACTTACTTTTCCTCACAAATCTGCCTTCTCATTCTGGGTCAAAGCACTACCACATTATCTTTACTCTTCATCCTAACCAGAGATGTCCTTCCGACTTCAGGCTTTAGCATTTATTAGCCAGGTGCTTTCAGTTACACCTGAAAAGTTCAACCATCTCTTTGCCAAAGAAAGAGTGAGTTCCATCACTCCTCAGAGTAAGGAGTGGCCAAAACTAAAGTTATTCAAAGTTCAGAGATTCATTTCCTTTTTCTCTGGAAGAACCTCAGCTGGTACAAACGTGTCATGTCACTAAAGAGAGGCAACATCAGCAAGTGACTCTGAGGACAGAGGCCAAAGTCTGACCACAAACAGATTTCTGGCACAATTCAGAACTCTGGAACCTGCTTTGTTGGATAAACACGTGAGCAGCCAGTATCCACCACTACTTGGGCTGGCTGCAACTTGGAAAAATGCAGCTGTACACGGATGTAGTATCACATACAAGCAAGATAAAAATGCCTATAAGACACCAAATGTTTGCTTACCTGCAGAGTAACACATTTGCCGTCAAGTTAAACCCAGTGAGTATTTCCACACATGCACAGATCAAAGCATGCAGTTTTCAATTAAATATAACATGCAAATATGAATTCCAATAATATGAAAATGAACTATGAGGGTAATTACTCTGGAAGTACCGCAGTTGTGAATGTCATCGGGATGCGTTATGCTTTGTGTTGGCAAAAGAATTATTTTGTAATGAAAGAATCGTAATAAAAGAATTATTTTCTCAGAGAACTCCTTTCCACACACTTTAATAATCAGCACACAAGCTTCAAAGGGGTATCTATTTTAAATCTCTGCCACCATTTCACTATCAGCCTCTGAAACAAACAGGCCTACTGAAAAAATGCTTCTTGAAGTATGAAAACCAGGTGTACTACCTTAAAATGTTTTCAGAAGAAAACAAAATGCAAGTATTTCCATTTCTTTTAAGGTCAGGAAGGTCAATTAAAATGAAGGACTTTGATTTCTAGTACAATTATAAATCAAGCCTCATACATAAATACCTGCCACAGGAAAAAAGACTTTAAAAGATGTGTTCGTTATTAGATGTACAATATTCTAAAGGATTTTTGCAGGAAAAAAGTGCAGCTTTGTCATGGTACTTTTAATAGTTAATGTGTGTTCAAGTGGCCTTATTTACTCTGACTAGCTCTTTAAAAAGGAAAAGTCTGAATGCTTGCTTCAACCTTACCTTTCTCTCTTGGTCAGTTCCACTTTTGCTACATGCAGTTTCATTGCTAAAAGAATCATAGCACAGAAGTTCCCTTATAGAGCCTATTATCAGCATTTGGCTGGAGACAGCCCAAAAGCATTAGGCTTCCTGAAAAGAAAAAATGAGAGAGTCAAGCTCTAGCTTTTCCCAAAAGCAAGGAAAAATGGCCTGATTTTGAGAGCAGCTTACTGCACCCCTCTTAGCTGGCAAAGAACTGCAATTTTACAACTGCCTGTCACAAGCTCTGGATGCTGCCTCCTCCACCGAGAGGACCATGCATCCATAGAGCTGGTTGTACGGAAGTAAGCACAAAGTTGGGCCCTGACATTTCATTCCTGTGGAGCAGATGCAGAACAGAGCATCTAAACCAACACAGCTGCTGTAAATAAAGGGACAACTCATCCAGTTCTGTCCCAGAAGATGTGAAGAGAAACTCATGCCTAGATATGTACAGGTACCTGTCTTTATGCTTTGTTTCTTCATCTCACCTCTATATGTTTATCTCTTTATGTCTCCAGCATTTAAAGAAAACTATTACTCTGGAAAATTGAGTTTTACAGAAAAGGGGGAGGAATTTACTCTCCACTATACTGCTCTAAAAATGGTGCAAAGGGCATGTGTACTTACAGAGATTACACAGACACACTTTCCTGCAGAAATAGAAAGTAGCCTTAATATAAGTGGGGAAAACATCACAGAGTTCAGGGAGGAAATTCCACTTTGAACAAGAGTATAATCCAAGAACTGCAGCTCCATCTGGCCTGGGACAGAGCACACCCTGTCAGAGTCTGGTAAGGCTGAGTGATCTGAGTGATGCTAGAGAATGGCAGTATTAAAGCTGCTCAATTTTGCTTGCAATGCTAATATCCCAAAGCCAGACTACTTTTGAAGAAGAAGGAAAAAACCCAAAACAAACTAGGCAATAAAACATCAAGCCTGAAGTCTTCTACTCCCTGAAATTTTTGCTTCAAAGTCCAGAGGTCTACCGGCCAGAGGTGCCTGGACACATCAGGAAAGAATCAGCTTACTTCTGCTACAGAAATGCAACAGATTAACCTAATGAATGGATGGAACCTTGTTTGGGAGAGGAGAGAGCTGCTGGCATCAGCTTGATGTATATGTAAGCAGACAGGATAGAAAGTTTAAGGAAGTATGAAAACTTTACGAGATTGTTTTGTGACTTAAAATGAGATAATGAAATGGACAGAAGTTGTCAAAAGAATACTTCATTTTGCTTTGCTTACTGAAATAAGTATTGATTGATACATTCCCAGCTTCGTTGCAGTAAGCATTAGGTTAGGGCTATTGAGCTAACTCACTGTGATGCACTGCATGGCAGTGAGAAAAATTAAACAGCTCAAGCTGCGATCCTGTCAGAGCTCAGAAGGCTGGCAGGACGTGAGTGATCTAATAAGGAACTTCCACAGAGAGCTGGGAAATACAGCTGGGAATTCAGCTCCCGTTCCTACTGAGCATATGCCCAGCAAACCTGGCTCTAGAGGCTGAGACTTCACCAGGCTTCTGAGCGTGGAGATCGCTACCAAACACCAGCAGCACCTTCTGCACGTCAATCCTCTCTCAACACCAACAGCTCCAGCTTGCACAGCCCACACACACAGGAACAAAACCAAATGCTTTTGGGGAGTCCTTGAGTGGAGCTGCTCAAGTAATTTTATTATTTTGACTACAGGTAAGACTTTTTTGGTTAAAAACAGTTCCAAAGAGTGCTCCATCAATCCCCCAACAAGAAATACCCTTCACTTTCAATACCAGCCAGAAGTGTTGCAGTCTCTTCTACCCAGCAACCACCAAGAGACTGAAAAACAATTATGCACAGCCAAGATTCCTGAACCACCAGACCACAAAATCTCCCTAGAACCGCCGTGTACACTCAGTATACCAGGATGTTGCACATCCTTCATTAAAAGGACCACAGAACCACAGAAAAACAACAGCACAGAGGGTTTCCCCTTGCACTGTAAGCCTAGAGCAGGAGCTTCCACACACAATAATACATTCTAGTTGTTGAAGAATGGTCTGTTTTAAGTAAGTGACAATGCGCCAATGCTGGGTAAATGCTGTAGCAGGGTTTACCCTGTAATATTAAGATGATTGTGCAAATGGTACTGGAGAAAATTAAGTGCTGCTACAGTTCACTAATGGTTTTCACATCTTGGATTCCAATAAAGTGCCTTGGTTATTCCACAGGACATAGCTTACATTGAGTCTTATGTACTCACTTGCACCAGGTCCACAATCCTTAAACCTCAAAAATGGGCAACATAATCTCCTTTAAAACTGTTACATAAAAATTATCACATGAACATTAGCAAGAGTGCTCCAGAACAAACTCAGGCAAGTTCTACTTTTTCCTATTTTCAATTCCTTCACCAACCTCACTCCACTGTGAGTTTTCATATCACACAGACTTCATCACTGCCACAGAGTATAGCCAAAATGTCCCATTTCACTACAGTGGAAAAAATTTCTGTGCCCAGTCTTAAGCAAACAAGCAGGGGACATGGCTTACTTTTGATATGAAGATATTAATAACCTTGAGTTTGAAAAGTGTACCCGGTGTTTCCCTGATCTTCACTTCCCATAATAAAGGTAGAAAATCGTCATCTGCAAATCACTAAAAATAATCAGCTGCAAGATGTGACCTTGGATAAAGCAATGTTAAATTGGCCAGCAAATTTTTTGGAGGCATCACTGTTATTAACTTGCAATTTTTTCATTTCAGTCTGCCAGTGATGCTTGGCAGGTTATAATTTTTCATTTTCTCACTTGGCTGATGCTCACTCAAGTAGAGATTACGGAGATAGTGGTGGAGAATTTTTACAAAGATTTTTCCCCTTTCACGCCATCATATCAGGATTAAAACACAAATTGTCTCTATGAGGTAGGTTACCTCTGTAACAGGATTACTGACAAACATCCTGTCAGAATTCCAAAGGCAGGAACAGTTCTTGTGTCATTTGGAACTCATGGGTTCTCCAGTGCATTAATGGACAGCTGGACAACTGCTGCCTGTTCAGTTCATTCCCATCAGGAATGATGTGCTCCAACTGCACTTCTGTTTTAATAGTTAATATACAACAGAAGTTTAAAATCTTAGTGAACTCCCTTGAGGTCACCACTCCCACTCCTTCCTTTGATTTCATTTTTTTAATGAAATTAAGATCTTCCTTTCTACTAAAGGAGAGTATTCCCCACTCATGACAAAGTTTCTTTGCCTCCACATCACCTTTCCACTCTCTCATAATTTCCTTGCCACTGATTTAATGCATAAAAACTGCAATAAACAGCTCCTCCCAGTGATCATCCTGGAACAACACTTCCTATTTCTTAAGTGTTTGTGGGCTGGGTTTTTTTCTTTTCCTTTTTCACTCCAAATATCCTCTGTTCACGAGGAAAATGTCCAGAACACAAATATCTGACTGAACATGAACAGATCCAAAAATGTGCTTTCAATTAAGTTGTTCGGCCCATAGTGGTGAACCAAACGCATCCTCCTGCCAGAAGATCCATTTTGTGACAATTCTCTGACTAAAAATACCTGTCCCTCCAGTAACTCTGATCCAGGAATTGCCCATGACATGCTGTGAATACTTGCAGTTCTTTCCTCATTATCACAGGTGATGTTTCTATAACAGCTCTCCTAGTTAAGAGTTTGTGCAAGAAGGAAACTGTGAGGGGAAGTCAAAGACCCAGAAGAATCAGTCACCACACAAGGCATCATCCTTCAGAAACCACAGTTCACACAAACCTGGAGACACTATGAGGTTTTTACTACTGGATACAGCCCAAAGGGTATTAAAACAGTCTGAAAAAAACATGCCATTGCCTTCCTAATTATCCATTTTTAGCCTTCCTACTCAAGCCATGCATATTAAGTATGAGGAAGCACAGGCCTGTGCAATCACTGACCTCAGTGCACAGAGGAACAAGCTCACATTTATTTACCTTGCCTTTGTCTTTTTTAACAGTATTTTCAGGTATTTATTATCCTAGCAACGGTATCAAGAATGAAATATATGGCAAGATTGCAACTGAAAATAAACTTCATCATTCGTTCAAAGAGATTAAAATTTTGGCTGATAAGTAGAATGACATGTAAGGTTTCTGAAGTCATGTGACGGTACAAACCTGTAACTCAGATCTAATTCACTGCTTTTTATTGAATTTTCTGAAATATCTTTTGAAAGACAGCATAACATCAGCCATAGGCAGGGAAGTAAAAGCACAGGAAAGAAAAGTAGCTGTATCTGAATAGTGACCAAGTCTTCAAAATCCTCGTGTTCAGATATTCATATTCTAGACATTTTCTTTGTGAACAGAAAATATTTACATAAAAATTATCAAAGAAAAAAGAATGAAAGAAAAAAAAAGGAAAGAACAACTTCCATTCTTAAAGTGAGACATTTTCCCTTCAGTCATGACTACATTTCCAGCAGCCACAGTCCAGAGAACAACAGATAATGTTCAGGAGCTCCCCGAGAGCCCATTCCCAGCTTTGACAGAGCTCCCTGTTCCGTGTTTCCTGGCTTACAACCCATGGAAATTTGCTTTTAACATCTGCTGCTCCATTAACACACCCAGCAACACCATGAAATCAGCAGAGAGAACAGGGAACCCCATCCTCAGGGCATCCAGCAGCCTCCTGGGAAGCTGCAGCAGGTAAGGAATACAGGTGCCCAGCATCAATCCTGCTTCACTCCATGGAGACGCAAAGCTAGTTTCACCATATAGAGTTTGCAGAACTATATAACATCCACTCAGATAAAATTCTGATCCTAATAAAGTACTTTTTCTCAATTAAATTTGAACTAGGTTGCAGAATCTATACTTCAATAATACATAAACACATTGTTATAAGCTACTTTTTAAGCAGGGTTATTTGGGGCTTGGGTTTTACATTTTTTCATTCACCTCTCAAATTGGACTTGCTCCATGAGCTGATTAACACTAAATTAGCTCTGTCAGTGACCACTTGTGCCAGTCAAAGCATATCATGTGATGGAGGGACAACACAAAACAAAAAAAGAACACAACTGAGTTGTATTAGTCAAGGCTGCATTGCTCAACACAGCAGTGCAGAGCACTCAAGTCGTTCCATGCATTTCTTTCCACCAAATTAATTCTCTTAAAATGACCAAATTTGTATCAAATCTGACCTCAGGTCCACTGAAGTCCAACAATTGTCATGTCTGGATTGGAACAGACATGAACTACAGATGTGAGCAGCTACAGCTCTCTGCAACCTCTGCTAAATAAGGTCTCTGCTTGTTAAAAGGAAACAAAATTTGATGTAGTAGTAGGAGTTGAATTTTAGAAAAAAAAGCCTTGAATCTTTATGCACCTGCCTAAAGCTAATAAACTCATGCATAGATCAGGAAAAATCAAATTCAAATAAACTATTCATGACTCTTTGTTACTTATACATAAGGAATCCAATAAAGTAAGCTACTCTGGAAGCAAAGAATGCAATATAAATGTGTTCCAGCTTTCTTTGCTGGATTTTTTTAACCATATCTACCCCCCTGCTTTGCCCTATGGCAATATGTTTCAGTAACTCAGATTTTTCTTAGGTACTCATTGTACAACAATCTATTCTGCATTTGATATTCTACCTGTGTAACAAGATGACAAAGACCCCACTCTCTCCTCCTCGGAGCATCTTTTACTATTAAATAAAAAGATTTCTTTGATGTCTGCTGATGCAGGACAACACGAGTTTTGTGCTATCACATCAGTATGGCAGACTCACTGCAAGAACCCCAGTACAGCTCCCAGGCCACCCTAAATGCATAAGGAATACGTGGAAGGGGCCCTGGACATGTGAGAATTGGGGCTGTTCCTATCAGCTCTTGACCTGCAACCAGCAAAAATCAGCCCAGACTGTTAAAGCACTAAATGGACAACCCTGACTATTTCATATTTTGTTTCAGCCATTTGTGTGGCATTTACAGTCACCTGAGCTTGCCAGTGACTGCGATCTTTATTCATGAAAAAAAAGTAATTATCTCCTCACGAGGAAGTGAAGTCTGGGAGATTTTAGTGAATATTCTTCATTAATTTCTTAAACTAGCAGAGAAAGCATATAATCACAAATATTAATGCTTTGCTGAGCAAGAGCTCTGACTTAAGCACTGGGTGGCCATCCTGTAAATCCAGAGATCTAAGTTTCATTGTCCCCAAATTAGCTTGATTAAAGCAGTCACTGCAAAAGCCAAGCACCTCGGATACCTCAGGTTCATTATGGATTGGCACACGCTCCAGGTAAAGTCTTTTATTTTGCCTAATACACCCACACATCCCCTCCCCGAAACACAGAGCTTAAAACAATGTCAGAAGAAGACTAAATAAAAGCAACAAAGGGTAGTTCCTGGGGAGGAGGAATAAATATTGCCTAGAAAGACACTAAGCAATTAATGAAAACAATTTAATTTTTTTCAAATTAAGGAATTTATTTTAGTAGCAAGGTAAAAAATTTATTTTTTTATTTTAATAATCCAATATTAATCTAGAATTCCTTAAAGGAAGGGCAATCTTAGGAAAAAATAAACCAAACCCACAACTTTTTCCAACAAACCCTGTAACTTCATTACATCGATTGCAAAATCTTGCATATTTTAGGCTGTGGATATTTATTTTGCTCAAGTCTAACCTGCTGCCCAGTCTAACCTGACACAGCAAAGTGAGAGTATAAAAACCACAAGTACTACAAAAATGCTAAGAGTCTTCAAAAATGTCCCCTGGAAAAGATCTAGAAATCTCTCATCTGAACAGAATCTTCGATAAACACTGAATCCCTCTCTGCTTCAAACTGGGGTTGTTACCAGGAAGCCCTGATAAACCACACTCAGTACTGAGTCTGCACAAAGCACTCCTGATTAAATTATTTTTCATTGACCCTTCCTTTCAATTTTTAACCTGCTGCAATAACTAACAAAAGACAGCACAGAGCTCTGCAGAATCTGATCAGAATGCCAGAGTTTAAAAAAAAAAAACCAAAAAGTTCTGAAACTGAAATCACACACACTGCCCTGCATGTTACAGTCAGTGCCTACAGAATATCGGAAATTAGGTTTTAAGAAAAGCCCAGATTGAGAAAAGATTACCAGGAAAGACTGAGGTAATATTTATATTAGCTTCTGTACATCCAGGAACTTCTGGGTGCATACAGAATGTCCCTAGCAGACTCCTCTATCTAGATTTCCATCAGTGAATAATTATTCAGGTTTAATCCATTTCCAGATTGCTTTTTATTTGAGAAATACCTACCCAAGTTCCCACTCCAGTTCAGAAAAAGGGTCATTGTGCATTTTAAGGCAGTTTGTGAGGCACATCTCATATCACTGCAAGGCAATTTCCTCTATATAGTTTCAAAGAAAATTCTGTTCTTTTCCCACTTTTCCTCACAAACCAGCATAACTTTGTGTCAATCAGCAGTCAATCATTTAAACAGAGGTACATTCCCATAGCAGGAAAGAATACTTCACATTGCACAAGATAATTGAATAAAAGTTTCTAGATGGAATTCCTCCAAGGCAAGAGATAAACAATAAATGGATTAATATTCCCTACAGAGCACTGTAATAATAATCCTTGAAGTTTTTCTACAGCTTTTAGTTAATTTATTCTAGAACCAACAGTGTAAACACAAGCCTCTAACAGAGTAAAAATCAAATTCCCTCTAAAGTAGTTTTAAGATCTAAGCATCTTGACAGTTTCCCTTTAAATCACATTTATTTCAATTCTGAAAAACCAAATTACTTTGATATATCTCTTACACGGACACTTTTATGCCTTCTTAGGACATCAGTGATATTCAGACTTTTGAACCAGTACTTAAAAATAATATGCACTAAAGGTCAAGAAATGCTTTCCCTCTCTTTTTTTTTTTTTGTAACACTTCTATCTCATCTTTCTAGGAAGTGTCATTACTTAACTCCTTTCAACCAAAACAAAGAAAAAGAAAAAGAAACGTGTCCGTTAAATAGAAGGAATTTGACTTCAGAACTGAATCACACATAGCATCTGCTGAAAAAAGGAAAAAATTACTTAGGATTTGCCACTTAAAAGAGATTATAGATCTAGAAAGATATTTTATTCTACAAAGGGAAAAAAAAAACCAAATAAGAAAAACAAAGAGCAAAAAGTAGTCCTTATACATCAGTACTATTTTTCAAAAACATACTCTTCTGTTTCTCTCAAGATTAAGTTTTTCAAATCTCTCACCCACACTTGGATGAACAAAAAACAGTGAACAAAAGAATTCTGCATTAGGAAGTAGCATCAAGAGCAACTATTTTATTTACAACAATTCAACTAAAATTTTGATATTTACTAATGCTTTTTCCACTCCTTTCAAGTATTGGAACACAAGTCTTTTATTGGAAGAAAGGCTGGACAACACCAGAGAATTTCACCCCACCCTTCCAAAGGCTGTGAGTCCCTGTGCTCTGACACACAACACACACAGACAACTCCACCAAGCTCTGATGTATCAGCAGCTAGAAAACAAGCACATTGCAATCACAGAGCATGTAAGAGAAAACTAAAACCTATTCCAAAAGGGAGACCATCTCAGGTTACTTGCACATAACTTGAAACAACAATTCCATAATTCTTCAAACTTGCTATTTCCTAAGAAATGCACACTTCCTTTAATACCTCAGATCCCTCTTAGGACAGGCACTCAGAAAAATTCCTTTAAATATTCTCTACAACCTTTCTGGAAACTACTTACAAACTCAGAGGCCACAAGCCTATCTGATCAATATTGTACATACATAAATAAACTCTTTATTGTCTAGATGCATCAGTATATAACTGCTACATATATGGAATTGTGCATTTCATTTCAGTTCCCTGTACTCAGAAGTACACTGATAATTCTGATGTGCAAGCACCATCTGTACATTACTCAAAAGAATAAAACAGCAGAATGCTCCATTTTACACTCAAAAAGGAACAGCAAAATAATAACTTTACCAAAAAAAACCAAATAAACTCCACACTTGTGCCACAGAAGTATCCTGCCTTGAAACACACATTCCAGGAATATTTTTTGCTCCTGAAAATTTCTGGTTCTGAACTGCTGGATCTTTGAATATTCATATTAATGAAATTTTTTAAAATAATCCTTGAAATCTATTTCATTTTTTTTCTTACAGAGCAGACATTTTTTGTTCTAGAAAAACTGAAGTGTCCTTAAGAACTGGTTAGATACTGAAACCCAAGTAAAACACACAAGCAAAATTAATGAATTTACACTTTCAGAGTTAATCTCAACTTTGCAATCTACACTTAACTGCTGGCATGCAAAAACACACCAAGAATGAAGTGTGTGTGCAGAATCACTTTTTGCTATGGTGGAGTATTAACAGTGCAGAAAAGCCAGCTAGATTACAGGGGAAATGAGTATTTATCCACACACACACTTATGAAAAACAGCTGTTAGAAAGCATGAGGAAAAATACCCCTTTTTGACTAAGGATGAAAGCAAGAGAACATGTCCCAAAATAGTCATTTTCAAAGCATTACAAGTAGGTGGATGAAGCAAGTGAAAAGAAGCCACAACTTGGCAATCAAGAAAAGCTCTTTATTAAAACTGCATAGTCTAGTAATTGATCAGGATAGAGAAGTAATTTTTTATTTTTCCCTGGAAGCACCGCATGCTCCACAGCCTCTCTGCTCACTGATATATTTTTCCTACTCTTTCCATGAAGACAAAAATCAAACCATCTGCCTTGTGCCAGACATATTTGCCATGTTGTATCTGTTTTTCAGACAGCAGACACTCAGCAAGCATCTAATACATGTGATTAGCTGGGAGGAAAACAAGAATTCAATTTGATTCAAAAATATCTTTGCATTTGTTCTCATTCCATCCCGGGAGAACACTGGATACTTCTGCATACTTATCTGCAACTGAGAGAGACTGAATAACCACTGGTGGAGCATGATGAGCATATGCTCACACATCAGCTCTGGGCCAGCACTTTGTCCTGAGAACAAAACCAGGCTTCTTGGAGCACTCCAGCATCTGCCTCTCTTGTGGAAGCACTTACATAAATAATACTGAATAAGCTTTATTCTCAGTCAATACAGTAAAAATATGCAGTAATGCAACATCTCACTACTGAAATAAAAATTCCAGAGGCATGTTTCTGTCATCATGTAAGTGTCTTTTCTGTTCCCCCCCACCCAATGCATGGCTCCAGTGGCTGCTACAACCCCTCGTACAGAATGGGGATGAGGGCACAACTGTCTCCTTTAATAGTTAAAGGAAGCACCAGCCTGATCAAACCATTCTTTTCTTCCACAGGTATTGTCAGAGACCTCTAAATGAGTAAACCCACCAACATTTTATTAGGCTTCCATAGTTCAGCCTCAGAAAGAGGCCAGAGCCAAAGGCACAGTACATTCCATTTTTATACACAGGTGACCTCCAAGGTTCCAGTTTCCTCCTCAGGGAGAGTTCCTTCAGGCAGCAGATGCTTTGCAGCAGTTCCCACAACAACTGCAGTATCAACAGGAAGATTATAAAATTCTCTAAGTCCCCAATATAATGCTTTATTTGTTGTAGATACAAAATGTGTATCTACACTGCATTCAGTATTTTCTGGTGCTCTCTAATTACATTTCAAATATTCATGCAAGAAATTATTTCTGTGCCAGAGTTCATGCGGATTTGTTCCTACCAAAACAGTACTAAAGCAAAGTTATTTGAAGCAAATCACCATGAGGAAAATACACTTTTTAACATGCCCAAATATTGTCATAAAAACCCCCAACATACTAAGCAAGGGAAGAGTGAAAAACAATTAACTAATGTGGACAGCAAAATAATGTAAATCCCTGCCTTTAATCTCACCCAGTGTGATGTTTGTGATTCATAGATGTAAATGTCTTGGAATACATTTCTAAAAAGCCCGGTTTAATAATTTAATGTGTCAACGCAGCCTGCAGCACCCACCTAAAAGTTCCTCTGAGACTTTACTAACAAATCCATTTTTTCTCAGGATTGGCAGGACCAGTGAATTTCAAATTTCATATTAAAAAACAAATAGGAAAATTAATCATCTGCCTACTGTTTTTCCCAGGGGATTTAGTATGAAATTTAGTGCCTGTGAAGCGTGTCAAATTGACTGCAGAGAACCAATTGTGAAGTCGGTGAGCTGTCCAAAGGTGCTGAAGGAGCTGACTGGTGTCACCAGGAGACTGCTCCCCATCAGCTTCCCAAAGCTGCGGGGACTCATGGAAGTCTGAAGCCTGGAAGAGTCAAGTCTTAACACAAGGCACAAATAACGATGCAGAAACTTGGATCGTTCAGTGTCACCTTGGGCCTGGCTTGCCAAAGTCCTGCACAAAATAAACTTTAGGCAAGTAACTCTTGCTTGCACTTGGGAACGATCCCCATTAGACAAAGTGACAGAGGGTCAGGGTAACTCCACATCTCTGCTGGCCTTAGAACACAACGACATTGGCTGTGACACAACCTGGGATGCTCCAGAAGAACTTAAAACACTTATTTGTCTTAGACAACATGGAATAAAGCAGTAGTTTCAAAAAGTGTAAAACTTCCTCGAAGCCCCACATACAAACACCATCTGCTCTTTTGCAAAAGGTATAACATTTGAAATAACACTCTTTTCTCTTCGTCTTCGTACATTCCATCACGAAGAGAAAACTTTATTTATATAAAGAGCCCGCAAAATGAAGTGCCATAAAAACAGGAACATATGGCCAAATAATTCTGAATAGCACTTTGCATATTCATCCGTAAAATAAGAACTATAATGGGTAGATAAATACACCCAAATCTACTTGGAAATTGTCAGTATACACATGGTTTTCTGCAAATAATTAGGTTTTTTTAAAAAATTTCTCACCCATCATTCTACAGATACTTCTTATTACAGTTTTACTGAAGTTAATCTTTTTAAACCACAAACTTGGCCCATGACACCTTATATCCCATATATTAACAACCTAAGTCAGTGCATAAAGAAGAAAAATCTTATGTTTTATGAAAGTTAAATTTTTACCACCATTACAAAGATGAAGCTTGAAACAAATTTATGCAATCTCTAACATGAATGGAAATATAATGCAGAAAAGGTAGAACCTTTATAAAACATAAAAACAAATAGAAAACATAAAAATAAATGCCTAAATATAAAAACTTAAGAGTAATAACTTAAAAAATAAAAACAGTCCTGAAGGAAACTATGAATTCACCCATGAATTACTTTCTGCTATTAGTAAGGAGAAAAACAATGCATGGTCCAACATCTCTATCCTGCACACCCACTGCTACAGGTTTTTCTGTAATTGCAGCAGGCAGAATCATCCATTATCCAGCTGTTTCTAAGCTATTAAATATTCATAAGGAAGTATGCAATCAAAGTAAGTGGCTTAGAATTTGTGGACTGAGCCCCAAAACCTCCACTTTTTCAGCCATCTCCAATGCTTACATTGATCAATACAACAAATATCCAGCTTTCTCTTCAGCATGTATCATGAAACTTTCTGGATACTTGCACATTATCCCTAGAGACAAGCAGCACAATCACCTTCAGACTCTCAAAAATCTTTCCAGCTGCAGACTTTTCCTGCTCTAATTTGCAGCAGTTTTATAACCAGCTGGTCCTCATCATATACATGATTTGGTTCACGAAACCGCGCTCCCTAATCAATCCCCTGGTCATTGCTTCAGCATCCTCAGGGATTTAGGCAAAAAGACTGAGTTTCACTGAATGATGTGCACTTAGCTTGGTCCTTTCCATTTATTTTGATGATCTCTCATCATATTGAAGGCTGATTCCTGACATGTTCTCCAAAAAGCTGAAGAGTTTATACAAGACAGGCATATCTTATTTGACTTGTGCTTCAGCTTGACTTCTGCTCATCCTGTCAAGCTGTGTCAAAGGGAGGGTTTGCTATTCTGATGTACCATTCTTTTACTTCTCCCATGCTGCTGTCATAGTTTAACCTCCAACAAGGGGGTTCAATCCAGCAACCTGGCCCCACACAGCCACTCCCCCACAGTGAGAAGGGGGAGAGAATCCGAAAAGTGAGAAAACCCATGGGCTGAGATAAAGCCAGTTTAACAGGTGAAGTAGAAGTTCTGCTCACAAACAAAACCAAACACACAACTTGTTCCCCCACTGCCCATGGGCAGGCAGGTGTTCAGCCAACCCCAGGAAAGCCTGGATCCATCACACCCAACAATGACCTGGGAAAGTAAGTGCCATTACTTCAAATGTCCCTCCTTCCCTTCTGCTTCCTCAGCTCTATGCTGAGCACAGCACCATTTAGTCTGGAATATTCCCTGAGTCACTGGGATCAGCTATCCCAGCTCTGTCCCTTCCAACTCCTTGTGCACCCCCAGCTCCCTCACTGGAGGGGTGAGGAGCACAAAAGGCCTTGGCTCTGTGCAAACACTATTTAGTGATAACCAAAACATCCCTTTATTATCAACGCCATTTCCAGCACAGATCCAAAACACAGCCCTGTTCCAGCTACTAGGAAGAAAATTAACTGTATCCCCAGCAAAACCAGCACAGCTGCCTACAATTCCACTAAACCTAAGACCTAAAAGAACTGACTGCTGAAGGCATGTAAAACTGAGCACACAAAAAACCTCAGAACATTCCTGCTGGCTCTTCACCCCAGGAGATAATGCATTTTAACATAGATTTCCCCCAAATCTCTGCAGGATCTACAAATCCCTCCTTGCAAACCCTCCAGTAATTCCCACACATACACAGTATGTTCTGTTACCACCCCGTTGTACTCAGCAGTTTTCTATAGCAGCCTAAGTGTTCTCTTCTATGCAAGTTACTCAATGACAACAGGATTTTTTTTTTAATTTCACCATTTTTTCAGATTCTGGACTTCAACCACCTTAATTTCCACAGTACTTTCATGAAAACTCATAAGGAATCTTAGCAATTGGCATGTTAAATTAGTATTTAAAATGGCCAAGACCTCCTCATGCAGAAATTGAGTGTAGTAACATCTTTGCATGGCTAAAGAATTACTCACCAACCCAACTTTTCAATCTTCAAAACAGTTAAAGCAAATTCTTGTTTCAGAGTTCTTTATTTTGCGAGTTAGACTATATGATTTCCAGACGTCCCTTCCAACCCTAACTATTCATTGTTTCCAGGCATTTGAGACATTTAAAAGTCTTGAGTTATCTATCAGTGCTGTTCTAATTTCAACAGTCTCCTGGGCTCACTATATTTTATTATTGTCTTTTTATGTAGATGCATGTATTTAGATACAGAAAAAATACTTTGATCATCTGCTGTTACTTGTATACCACATGGACACATGCCCTCAATTAAGTTTTACTTAGGTACATCTTAAAGGAAAAAATACCATATTTTAATTAAAATTTTCCTTTGATGAATATCCTACCATAACGTGCAATAAATTACCTTCACTGCTGAAGATGCATTTCTTATTTCTACTGCAAATGCATCTGGCTCATATTTTAGCCACAGGATCTTGATATCCCATCATTTTCTGCTTCATCACAGAATTTCTGTTCACAATGCACACACTTAAATGTTGCAATCAAGTCCCTCCCCTCCTTTTTCTCTGATAATATTTAACATATTGAGCTCTTGGAATTTCTCCCTCAGGAGCTATTTTCAACTCTTACTCATTCTTACAGCTCTTCTCAGAAGTTTCTTTAACATCCTCCTTGAAGTACGAACACCCAAACTTGACAGAGGATTTTTGGAGTGATCTCATTAGTGTCAAACGCAACGACACAGTACATTTCCTTCCCAGTCATACATACACTGGGTCATACTGAAGCTTTTCTTCAGGTTCTCTCAAATTAATCTGTATTTACATGGAAAACAGTTAACTGAGAAGCTACAACAAGCAGTGTAGAGAAATCTGAAGGACAGACCCAACATTTCTACCAATTCAATTTCCCAGATGACCACTGCATATATCCCCCTCCCTACACGTGTTTGGGAGACACATCCCTCTGATTTTCAAGTAGAAAGCCCAGAAAAACTGTGTGATTGCTGAATCCTTTGACTCTGTACAAAGGTGGAATCATGTACTTAGTAAAGAGTTTAGAGTTAACCAGTCTGAATTCAAAGTCAAGGCTTAGTGAGGTCAACAACCAACCAATGTCAATAGTGTCCTATCATTGATTTTTGACACAAGTAACAGATCAATAATGAGTAATTGCATATTCTTACTTCTATTCAGTTCCTGTACCTAATCTTCAGATATCCACAAGAAACTGCAAGCATATTTGTACAAGAAATTAGAAGAAACAGCACTCCCAAACCTTCATTCCATTACTTCTTCTATTTTTAGATATGCAGGTCTTGATTTTTTTTCTTCCCTGCTAGATCCCCACTGACCAACAGATCCCACGGCAAGATGGCTGAAAGAAAACAACTGCTCTTCTGCACTCGGCCTGGGCTGTGACAGGTGTACTCGATTATTGCTTTTTTGGAACTATACAGGTACTGGAGGATGAACAGTGACCTTTCCTGCTTCCCTGCACAGCAGCATTAACCAGGCACATACAACTGACAGACACAACAGATGCATGCCTGAGGAGGAACCAAGTGCTTTAACACACGTGTTGCTACGTTTTTGAGAACAGACTGCACTGTTTTCAACTGATGACAGAATCACAGAAACACCTAGGTTGGAAAAGGCCTCTAAGATCATCGAGTCCAACCATTAACCCAGCACTGTCAAGCCCAGCACTAAGCTGTGTCCCTGAGTGTCACATTTACACACCTTTAAAATCCCTCCACGGATGGGAACTCCACTCTCCTGGGCAGACTGCTCCAGTGGTTAACAGCCTTTTTCTGTGAAGAACTTTTTTCCAAAGGCACAGTTTCCTCTTGTCATTTTGCTCGTTGCTCAGGAGAGGAGACTGACCACACCTGGCTACAAACTCCTTTCTCAGTCAGAACACTGAGTTACTTAATGGAGGCAATTTCCACATCAGTATCTCCTCTGTATCCCACAGCTGGAGATAATGCCTATTTCATAGCTGGATTAATTGCAAACCAAAGCATGATCTGCACAAAAATGCAAAACAGGATCCCAGTTCTACTGAGTTTTAATTTAGAGCCATCTATCAATGACTTCCTCATCTTACATTACATACTCCTAATGAACTAATTTATAAATATACTTATAATGCACGTGCTTGAACACCAAAGCAAACATCACAGAGGAGGAGAGGGTTGGAAAATAAGAAAAATAAAAGAAAAAGCATCACACTGCCCAAACAGTATTTAAGTGATTCTATACCGCAGGAATGCTGGTCTGGCCAACAAAAGTATGTTTAGAGCAGAAGGCACCAAAAAAGTGTGAGGATTTAGAAATGTCTATTTGACAATTACCATAATGAAGATCTACAGCACATGTTCCCTGGAGGATTACATGCCAATCACAAAGAACTACACTTCTGAAATAAATCTGTTTATTAAGAGGGAGATAAAGCACTTTGAAGGTATATTTTTGTCTAGTTTGTATTCATACCCTGAGGTTATGTAAAAAGTGGGGAAAAACTAATGCAGGTATGTACCACAGCAGTGACAAGCAAAGACTTCAGCCATGAAGATTAACAGAGCGGGAAGTCATATGATCCAGCATGACTATGGGAGCTGCTACCAAAAAAATCTGCAGCTTGTGACATGCATGTGAACCACAAGCATCCTTCTATTAACTTAAGACAATTCAGACTTCTTTTCCCATTTAAACCCTTTTTCTGCTTCAGATGAACAACCTGAACCCAACTCTTCAATGCCACCAAAGCAGCTTTGCATTAGCATAAATGATAATTTTATAATTTTAAGGATGTGGGGAAAAAAAAAAAAAAAACACCAACCCCCTAAGTTTAAATAGACACCAAAACCAAGAAAAATCTGGTGAAACTTGGAGAAAAGTTTTTCTGTGGGATAATTTTTTTTTTTAAGAAAATGTTGCAAGTACAGCTCTAGAGTTTTTAATTTAAAAACTCCAGCTGAAAAAAAACCTGTCATAGGAAAGCTACAAAAGATCATTCTTTGGCTTGTTTCAGGTGATTAAGTTTATGGTAAATTATCATACTGTAAAAGACATCCACTAGGAATGTGATCCATGACCAAAACTCAGAAGACACTCTTTAGTATTTTGATGATAGCAGAGATAAATGCTGCATTATGGATGTATTGGGACTCATACAAGAGCTCTTTAGATTAGAATTCTAAAAATACATACAGTTTTGCTTGATATACAGGACTGGCATCGTTACAGTTTCAGTCACCTAATGCTTTCCATATGCTAACCACTGAACAAATAAATTTGCCTGTAAATGCAAGAAATATGTACCCAGTAATAAATAAACCAACATGAAAGAGGCTGCTCATATTAGGGTTAAAAAACTAAATTCTTTATTTCTTCCTCGAATATTTCTGTCCTGATGACTCAGCAACAATGCTGCAAGCTTCAGCTGAACTCAGCGAGATCCTTCAGTGCTGTTTTGCAAGTGTCAACTCCACACTCGTTACGGAGTTTATTTTAATTACAATTTTGAGGCCATCTCAGTTACAGGAGGAGACGAATACCTGTTGAAGTCAAGGAGTTCTGTATGGATGGAGAAACCAAGACACTGAGGATCACACAGGAGGACGACAGTGACAACGTTGTCATAGACGGAAACGTGAGAAATTACCCGGGTGCGATTCTGGTACCCTGAGCACACCCCAAATCGCGGAGGGGAGCACGTCCTGTCATCCTGCTCACCGCGCTCAGGGCTCGCAGCAAGTTTGCAACACGTCACACACATCACTGTGTTTTGGGGGGTCTGTTGCAGTATTTAAAAGCCTTAAGGCACTAACACATCGCTCAGTTTCTAAACTCGAGCGAGACCACGCTGGCGTCCCGTTTCTCAGCGAAAAGAGCGAAGAGCAGAACACGGAGCAGCTCCACGCGGGGAGTGGGAACCAGGCATGGGAAGGGAGCGGAGCTCACCGGGGCTGTGCGGGACCCATCCGCACACCAGATCTACCTGTCCTACCCCAAACCCACCTCCAGCCCGGAGCCTCCGGAGGAGCCACCGCGGTCCCGCGAGCGACCAGCGGGGAGCAGCTGCGGATCCCTCTTATTTCATCGAGTTCTGAGAGTTACTTTCAGNAAGGTGTTAGGTTTTTTTTAAAAAAAAAAAAAAAAAAAAAAAAAAAAAACAAAAAAAAAAAAACCACGCACTCGGAGCTGACCGAGTTCTCCGCCGCGCCCACAGCGCCGGGATGAAGAGCCCGCCCGGGGATCCCGCCCGGCCCTCGCCCGCCCGAGCCGGCGTTACCTGCGCTGCCCTGCGCGGTGCCCGGCGCCGCTCGGCCCGGCCCGGCCCGGCC